>WSYH01017447.1:0-11913 GCA_036426205.1 Ascaphus truei | reverse complement strand
GGCGGATAGGGCGCCGCCATTGCGGAGAGACTCGCGCATGCGCAGTGATCGCGCGAGGGCAGGAGAGCCCCAGATAGGTCGCGCATGCGCAGATAGGGGTAGGGAGCTAAGGCAGCTCTTAGGAGGTCGCGCGAGGATAGGGGAGCATAGGGAGAGCTTGAGGCGGCCATTAGGAGTTAGTGTAGGCAGAGGGGAGGAACGCACGCGGCCCCAATGTTATTGTAGGGGCCTCGGGACTACAATTCCCATGAGGCATAGCGAGGCAGGCACCAGGTGCTTGATAGGAGCCAATAGGGCTGTAGGACTGCCCTGGAGGAAAGAGATACATTTCCCGGGCTTTGCATGAGTGAGTCAGTTGGAGCAGCGGAGCTGAAGGGGAAGGAAGGATGCGGGGAGTGAGTGCAGCTCCTGCATCCAGATAGGTACCCACACCTCCAGGTAGGCCCCAACTCCCCACCAGGTTAGTGGGTAACTGGAAAGGGACAGCCCTAGATGACTATATCCGTAGGAGTACGGGACATTGGGTGTGGGGGTTTCACTGGACACTGGGTGGGATCACCTAGTGTGGGGGAAACGTCCTGCGAGACGTCACGGGTAGTGTCTCCTCGTGAGAGGGACACAGGTTATGAGGTTATGTAACTGATTATGATATTCTCTATGTTCATAGTAAAGCCCTTAGTTATTATATAATCACTGACTGTGTGTGTGGTTTATAATTGGGTTCCTATGTAGGGTCATTCTACACGTCCATAGAATCCTACATAGGTGGAGGCGCTGTAAAAGAAGATTCGTTCCAGAGGATTCACCCCAGGCTCTCATTAGCGGAGGCTCAGACCTCCTGTGAGCCTACAGGTATACGCACCACACCGGTAACACCACATGTTCTACTCACCCACACTATATAGGAATTGTGGGACGAGTTCCCGATGCTCTGATCTTTTACCCGCCATTCCCACATTACAGATAATGTGGTACTTCCCTGAAAGCCCAAAGCAAGGTTGGAAGTCTGTCCCAGCGAAGTAGCCCGTGGACTAACTGCTGTGTCAGTGCAGTAAGTCCCCTTGTCCTGCTGTGCCTCAGAATGCCTCTCTGCATCACAACACAAGTACTCGCCCTAATGGGCATTTTGCTGGCATTACCTAAAAGGATCTCTCAAGGCAAAAGTTAGGGAATCACATGATACATCAAGCACTCTGGGGGGGGGTGGGTAATGTGGTAGGTGACCCTGGGAGGGAGTTTTGATCTGCCAGAAGGGTAATTTTTTACAGTTTTGACAATACAAGGGTTGCCTAGTGGTCCATGAAGTATGTCCATTTGAGGCATAGGTTGCACTTGATGGATGTAGTCTCATTTTCAATCTCATCTACTCTTCACTATGTAAGTTCACCTTTCCCACCTCTTTTTTGATAGAATTTGTCACAGACATACTGTTAAAGTTAACGCAAGACTGTCGTACATTAACACTACTCCTACACTTAACACCTCTTTACTGACGCTATGGAGAACCCCGTTACCTTAATGATACTACCTGATGTTTAATGTACCTGTTACAGGGTCTTTCCCGGTTAAAAAGCAAGCACACATAAAGCCTGTCGGCAGCCGATACGTCCACACGGAGCTGGTTAATTTGAACTAGAGTAATTAGCCAGTCTCCACCTGCGCTCTCAAGCAGTTTAAGGTTTGGCTGCACAAACTTGTCATTTGACTCTCTAGCACAGAGGGAATGTGCTGCCAAGAGATCCCCCAGGAACAATCTCTCTAGCACTGAAAAGTATGTGCTGCCAGAGAAAGATCTCAGGGAACCAGAACTTATCCAGGACTCCACAAACCCTGGAAAACCGCACCATAGGGTGCCCCCTCCTCCCACGGACCGAACCCCGAAAGACAGAAAGAGCCCCTGCTTACAGGTACACCTTTGAACTTTGTGGTCCGAGTTGGTAAGAGGCCGAGCCCGCCGCCCTGCCAGATAGGGACGGAATGTGAGTTAAGCCCTATAAAGTGATCGGCCTGTTTGTTTCTTTGGAATCGAATAAGCTGTACTGTGTTAAAAAACGCTGCGGACTAAATGAAAAGCCAATGTTTATTTTCCCGTAATAACGTCTCTCTGGGTCATACTCTGCACTTGTCTCCTACAGTTACCTAATATTAGGAGTTTGGGGACTACCCCATGATGCAGCTGACCAGAGATAAATGGATACAGTGCAGTCCGGAGACACGTGCTTCAATCATTTAATTTAAACTTTTATTATGCTTCGATTCGAATGCTCATTTAATAACAGCAAACGTTGCTTCAGTGGCTTCTGCACAAAATGCGCTCAGACCGTTTAAAATAAAACGAGCCAATTACTTTACAAAATGGAGTAGCCATTAATTAGAGACTTAATTGACTTGAAAATGATCCACCAGGAGGTAATTATGGGAAGAAGATATGAATCCACACACACAGAAACGCACCCCCATAAATCTAACGTGTGTGTCTCAAAAAACACAAATTCTTATACCCACATTCTTCAGATCTGAGAACTATTATATCCAGCCTTACAGCCCTGTACCTACCGCGGTCGTGTGCCCTTCTCCTAGTTTATGGACCGTTTTTAAGGCCTGTGTGTCTGGAAGCAGAACATTTATCCATTCTAAGTTTATCAGTAAAAATAAAAAATACATTTCAAATATTTTTATTATACTTACCCCTTTTACGCGTGTCGTCTTGTTCTTATACTCATAGGTGCAACTGCGGCAAGTTGTACAAACTCAATTATTTGAATTCCTGCTAATCCTTGTATGAGAAGAATAGAAGTGTCCTTGTATACCCTTAGGGCCTATTCTAAATACTGTTAAAAGTGGCCACATGGCCTTTTATTAATGGGGGGGGTTAGCAGAAAATAGCCTGAATGACCGTTTTGGATGTATATAGAATTAACCCCCCTTGGCCTGGATCTCAGTGACTTGCTGTTGTTTACAATTAAACTCATATAACCTCAACCATTTAGATACCTGCAAGTGGCAACCAATCATCAAGGACACCCCAAAAGCCCCTTCTTGGTCATTTTAATACAGGATAATACAGTTTGCGAAAGTTGGTTTCTGAGAAAACAAAACGTATTTCCTTAATTGTTTTGATTACTTGGGCCTGCAGAACCATGCAAAACCTAGCTCTGACACTGCCAGAGTAAGACTTACAAATACCTCAGTAAAAAGGTTAACCACTTTAGTTTAATTTGGCACACAAATTTTATATTTAACATGGATGTATCATTAACTGCTTCCTTGGCACGCTTTACGCTTAACATACAAGAATCGAACTTAAATATAACCCTCCAGACAGTTATACAAGAAAGTTGACCACATTTTTTAATTAAAATCTCAAAAACAATGTTGCAGAAAAGCTAAAAATAAAAAAATAGACACATCAAGCACCGAAAAATGGAAAAGTAGAGAAATGTGAAAAAAATTCAAATTAAAACATTGCAAATGATAAATTCACCCTTCATGAAATGTATTTGTCTGTTTTGAAACACCTTACTTTACTTCCCAACACATACTACAAAACCAATGAATGCATTTTATCTGTGGAAACAAAAAACCATTAGAATCTACAGAAACTGTATGTATCAATGGAGAAAAAATGTGGTTTGACACACTGCTCTGGTCTTGTTTGGATCAAGTTGCAGCATATAGAAGAACGTTTTACATCTGTTCATGCATGCACCCACGTCAGATATGGTATTTGGTTTAATGTAAATGTCACGTTGTTTTTGCCGCCCCCAGGCAAACATCTCTATATTGACCCCTCTGTGACACTGACCCCTGTTACAACATGAAGTGTAGTGGTGGTGCAAACCTGCTTGGCTTACAGCATCCCTTAGTCCCTCCCGCGATGGTATGGGGATGCATCAGGACTGGCTATAGGTAGTGCGGAGTTATACTCACGCATGGTGCAACGCCTGTCCTCTCTTCCAGAACCCCCAGCGTAGTAAGGAGGAGTCTCTGAAGAGAACCTCTATGTGCGTCTTCTCTCCCTGAATGACTCCACACTCAGGCAAGAAGGTTTCTTGGCAACAGCATAACCTTTATTTCATTCACCAGACAATATGCAGACTGCCATCATTGCAGCCTGTCTTCAGCTGCTCATTATAGGTTGCCCCAACCCAAAGGAATTCCCCTGACCTGTCACTCCCAGGCAAGGGCAACTGAAACAGTCTAGCTTCGTTCCCTTACTCCCTGATGGAGTAAGAGGAATAGTCTTCCTTCCCACACCACACCCCTGAGGGAGGGCCACAAAACCTGCCAAGCCCTACAGTTTGCGGAACAGACTTACCTCATCGCATAGGTGGTGAGGCATACTGTCTAAATACAGAAGTGTTGTGCACTAAATAGCTCCATTAGGCACCAACCCTTGTCAACTGTAATTGGACCATAGCCTGATAACACTCTACCTTCACCAGATACTACACACCAGGAGGTGTGAGGGCAAACCCCATGACTACTCCTGGCTAACCTCTCCCCTTAACAATAACAGATATTGCACAGAGGAGAAAGGCATGTAACCCCAAAACTCAGAGGGCTACCCACAAAGATGCTAAAATGATGCCAAGATAACAAACCTGTGATAATCTCATTATAAAATATGCACCCATCTAACGCCCCTTCACTGAACTGACCCCAAGTCGCAAGCTAGGAGACGTGCAAAATACTTGGGCCCGGATTCTCAGCAAATTTCGATAAAATGGAGATATTATCAAATTGTTAAAAAAAAATGTAGGGTTGCATTTATATTGACAGCATATGTAAGGCTTCAACAATAATTTCGACGATCCTAATAAGACATGAAGTGGATTGCAATTTTACTTATTTTGTCCTATAAATTGCGAAATGGTAAAAAATGGAGACAAATCGCAACCTGCTGCAAAGTTTAAATGTCCCAGCACGTGACATGGTAGATTTAAACAATGCAGGGAGAATACCTGGGCCCCCCAATACTGGGGCATGAACTCAGAAGCAGGGCGTCCCCAGGGCTTTAAATAATGCACTCAGCCGTCCAAGACCCCTGCTTTTAATACTGTGTTAAATAAAATAAAGTAAACCTTCTTACCTAGCTAGCCCACTAAGTTACTGAAAAGGTTATGTGGTAAGGGTATAGTTGCCCCAGGGATGGGCTGGTTAGGCCTACAGGGAAGGTTTTGGTGGAGGGTTTACACCCTTAACTGCCGTGAAGGAAATACGGGGGTTAACCCTGCCCACTACCCACCACGGTCGGCCTAAACACCCACCATGGGCCAAATACCACCTTCACCAACGCACTCCTCCCTCTACCCCACCAGACTACGTACTCCCCTGCGACCCTGTTCAAGCAATCTGAGGATCATTGACTACTGTCGGCATCATGCTGTTGAGGATCATTATTGATCGTGGGTCAGAGTTGGCTGCCGCAGGTGGATGAGGGGGTGGAATGGTCATCCTGGGTCAAAGGTACGAAAAACTTGATCGGATTTTATTAATTCGTTTTTTTTTTTATGATTCCATTGACTGGGCAAGTATTAATATCTATGCAGGTCTATATAAACCATTGAACAACAATGCCCAATCATTTTTTTTTGGGCAAAGGCTTGTTTTTCTTAAAATGTCATGTATTTTATTTTATTTGGTGGTTGGTATTTTTTTAGGTTGCCCTTCATTGTCCATGTGACAATCCATGCAGATTGTGCATGGATTTCCACTGTGACATCAATGGGTAAGAGTGGGTGGGGGGTGCTTGCCCTAGGAGGGTGGTCAGGCCACCCGTGGGCAGCAGGACTGGGGCCTACAGTGAGGCAACCCTTATTCGAGGAAAGGAAAAGAGGAAAAAGGCTGTACAAAACCAGTGCATTTCAAAAAAAAACCAGGAACAAACCCACCCAGGTACAAATTCTGAATACATTGCCTAAAACTGTCCTTAAAACTAGCCCCAGCATTTCTGCAATTGATTAATGGCCTATCAGATTAACATCGGGGGTCCTGCAGTCCCATTCAACAACTGATGTGAATGCCAGGGATCCCTGCTGTGTTAATCCTATTGTGGATTATCAATGCATAAATGCCTTAAAACGTGCCGCAAACTAGCCCGCACATAACCGCACATACCCAGCACATACCCAGAATGTAACCCGGCTAGTTTTTGCTGCAAATGTAGAATAAACGTTGCCTCTACTTGAAAACCCAACCGTTAATTACCATAGCGTTAATAACCACGCTAAAGGTGAGTGAGGGGTTACAGGCCAGTAAGTTATTTTTTTTTATTTACTACTGTCGGTGCCACTGAAGACACTGAGATGAGAAACGGCCTTCATCAGGTGCAGGGGTAAGTACAACCTTTTATTTACTATATGCTTGCTGGGTAATGTTTTTTATTTTTAATGGGCAAAGCACTATTAATCCATATCTGGATATAGGAAGTTGGTCAATAGAGTGAAGTACATGCACACTGCAATATGGTGCTGGGGGGGGTACTTATCTGCCGGTGCACTGGATCCAGGGAGGTCAGACATCCAATAGGAATACAATAAAAAACACAAAAGCGCACAAGAATGAGAGATAGATATGTATTAGCAACAAATATAAAATTAGTAACTTACATACAAATAAAAAAAAAAAGCTTTAATAATCCCAGATTCTGGTGTCTATCACAGGAGTAGGGCATCACATAGGAAGTATGAAGGGTAATCTCCGTTCTGAGAGATCAGACCCGCGCGCCTGGGGGCTGTCTCTGTTTCACTCTCCTGTCCTCCACGTTTGGTAGCGTGGGCGGAGTGTGCGCCATGTTGCAGGCCCCGGGGCCTTCACATGTGTCCTTAGATGCCTGTCCGTTTTTTGATAGCATATAAACGATCGAATACGCAGGAACGGTACACTTGAGTGTGACTGGTGGTGGGTAGTACAACCGCCCAGCCAGAAAAACAAAAACAACAGTCCCGGACGCCGCGTTTCGTTTAACAAGTAAACTTCTTCAAGGCTCATCCTGAAGAAGTTTACTTTTGTTAAACGAAACGCGTCGCGACTGTTGTGGCTGGCGGTTTTTACTACCCCCACCATTACACACTCAAGTGTACCGTTCTGCTTATTTTTCCGATCGTTCCTATGCTATCAAAAACGTACAGGCATCCTGAAGGACACCTATTGAAAGGCCAGGTTCCTGCACATGCGCCCTACACTCCGCCCCACGCTACCACACGTGGAGGCCAGGAGAGTGAACAGAGACAGCCCCAGCGCCGGCGTCTTGATGCTCTCAGAACTGAGATTACCCTTCATCTTCCTATGTGATGCCCTACTCCTGTGATAGACACCAGAATCGGGATTATTAAAGGACATTTATATGTAAGTTACTCAATTTTTATTATTTGTTGCTAATACAATATCTATCGTCTCATCTTGTGCGCTTTGTGTTTTTTTCTTGTTTTGCTGATATTTGGTAATCACCATCGGGGTTCCGGTGGAGACCACATTTTGGAGGTGGGGGATACCTTCATAAACACAGAGCAGCAAGAGAACTGAAGGGACCAACACTCCAAGTTTTAAAGAGCCAGATCGCGTACTGCACTTTTCATCCCGAGGAAATACAGTGTAGAAATGGAAGCAGGCACACGGTCTTATGCGAAAATATTTATGGCCACCAAAAGGTCTAACCTTCGGCAGAGACGCCTTTAACTGCATAATACCGTGTGTCTGCTTCCGTTATCTAATAAGAATTTGGCCATTACTGTACTGTTGTGTTTGTTTTTGTGGGGAGGTGTTGTATGCTGTGTGGGGGGGTTGGTAGTAGGGTTGTTTTTGTACTTTTGAATGTTTATTAGAGGTAAGGGGGTGCTTGAGGGGGTAGTATTGCCCTGGCCGCTAGGTAATACCCCATCCGTGGCCTGTACACTCGGGAGCAGGGGGTCCCCGATGCTGAAATTTATGCGTTTTCAGCTCCGGCGAATCCCCGTGTATTAAAATAAGAGAAAGAAAAGCCGCACCAATCGCCTGTTATATGGCACACAGATCTGTTTTAGTGGCCAGCCCCTGGAGTAGTGATAAAAAAAAGCTATACACGTTTCTAAAATGTCAAAATTTGATGAATACTCATATTTTACTTACACGTGCAATATTCTTTGTTTTTGGTTTTGTTAGAATCTATATTTTGACACGACCCAAAATAGGGTCCCATAATGTTGATGATACAACAATGATGTATTGCACGTAAAAATAACTCACGTCTTTTTTCGAGATAAACTTGCATTTTTAGGGTGATTTAATTTTGATGCATTCAGGCTATAGATACATAGTGCAGAATGAAAACTGTCCTGTTTTTGCCGCTTACTCGTGTGTATGAAAATCCTCTTCCTCTAAATGTTGAGTTTTCAGTATTAAAAATGATTTATCGTGCTTTATGAATAATTGCATAGCTATCCTTGTAAATTCTTGAGCGTTTCTGCTTATCTTTGGAAGTAGAAGAGGCTAAGATGCTGAAACGATTGCTTGGAATTTCCCGTATTTAATAATATGCTTTTAAACCACGGAGAGAGGAATCCAGACGGTATTACAGTTATCGAGATCACCATGTAAAATATAACTGCTTAACAGTTATTATGGAATATGTTTTAAATACTGCTTTCAAAACTACAGTGGCTGTATGAGGCAATTTCACACAAGTTCTCAACAATCAGGCAAGGCCTAAAAACAATAAATGTATTACTGTTCTCCCGATAGCGTAGCTTTGCATGTCAACCGCTAATCAGAGTACACATACTGTATAAACGCTCAAGGAGTAAACTTCTTAGCAGTAATGGAACAGTCCCTTTAATCCAAAGTGAAACCAAGGACCACTGGCAAGGACATTTAAACAATAAAAATTGATTAAATGTACTTGTTTGCGGCTTAAAAAAACAACAAACAAACAAAAAAAAAACTATTATAAAGAGACACGCAAACAGACACACATCACAGCCACACAGACCCGGACACACACAGAAACACGATACACCACGAGGAATTTCCACAGTTAGTAGACATATAGAAGATGGCAAATATCTCAAGAGTATGTGTCCCCGACCACACACGTTCTAAAGACTAACTTTTTTGCCTTTGCACTGAATTGTGTTTTGATTTTTAATTTAAACATCACCATCACAATACATTCTGTGATGAAATAGTGACAAAGACAAAAGTTTTCCCTTAAAATGCACGTGCGCGGCACACACACTTTTTTTCCCCTGCTTTTTTTTTTTAAAATATGATGATCCAACATATAAAGTGAAGGAAAAGGACAATAATTACATGATCGTATGAGTTTTAAAAAATAGAAACCCCGTGAAGGAAAAAACATTTTTTTTCCCTACAGATACAACCATAAAGATTTCAGGAGGATGAATGAAGGTTTTTACAGATCCAATTATATTAATAAATTGGTTTACGAAATTACAGATTTTTTTCCTCTATATGTGATACTTGCCACTTTTTAAAGCACCAGTGACACTTATAATTAGCAAAATATAGGAGTTTATACCAATGTGTTAGTCCATATGTAACACTTGGTCCCTTCCTATCACTACGGTCTAAGACCGTATCAGATCAGCCATAGGTGTATAGCCTCGACGGCCGGCCGTTTCATCACCCTACCATTCCCTAATCTTAAATCTTAACCCTTACTGCTAATCGGGTACCCCTTACCCTAAATCCTTAAAACCTACTGCCCTGTACCACTAATCAGACCTATTACCCCTAAAATACCTGAATTAACGCCCAAATACTACACTGAATCTCCTAACCAACCCCCTTACTTTCGTCAGTGAGACGGGGCCGTACGGCTAAGCTGTCCCCTGTGGCTGATTGGTGTGTGCAAAGGGGCATAGACCGCATTACCATTCCCAATATCACTGTGCTGTGAAGCCATTATTACATGGTTGTAGATTCGTCACAGCCTAATTTAAATGATATCTTCCCGAGCAAGCAAGGAGCAAACACCTTTTTTCCACAAGCAATATTGAAAAAAAGGCCATTTTGTAAGAATACAGTTTTACAACATTTCAAGTTTCTTCGGGAGGCGTAAACAAAGAAAAAACACATCCAAGTGAACATAAAACTCTTTTACATGGTAAATAAAACCTACTGTTACATATATTGTAGTATTCAAACAAGTGTCGCCAGTCGCCCCAGCGCGTAAACCAGCCCCACCTCACCTGACTGCCGCTCGCAGCGTGCCGCCTCGTCCAATGGCGGCTCCGTTCGGCAGTGGCCGGGGAGAGGGCGCCTCAGGTTCCCCGCTCGGGGGTGGCCGGTGCCCAGGCGCGCACCGCATCTTCAGTGCTCCCCCCGGCGCTCCCTGATCCAGGCGGATATTCGCATCCTCCATTGCCGTAGAGACTCGCGCTGCGCATGATCGCGCGAGGGCAGGAGAGCCCCAGATAGGTCGCGCATTCGCCTATAGGGGTAGGGAGCTAAGGGCGCTCTTAGGGGTCTCGCGAGGGTAGGGGCGCCTAGGAGAGGCTTGAGGGGCCATTAGGAGTTAGGTAGGCAAGCGGGGAGGAACGACACACGTCGGCCCCGCAATGTTATTGTAGTGCCTCGGGATACATTCCCCATGAGGCATAGCGAGGCAGGCACCAGGTCTTGATAGGATCCAATAGGGCTGTAGGACTGCCCTGGAGGAAAGAGATACATTTCCCGGGCTTTGCATGAGTTAGTCAGTTTGAGCATCGGAGCTGAAGAGGGAGGAAGGATGCGGGATTGAGTGCAGTCCTGCTCCTGCTCAGATAGGTTCCCCGCAAACCTCCAGGTAGGCCCCACCTGGCTCCCACCAAGGTTTAGGGTGGGTAACTGAAAGGGACGCCCTATAGGGAGGTCACCCCTTAGTGTATGTAAGGTGCAGGTTTGGCAGTGCCACAGCGGTAGTGCTGTGCCGCCTGGCAAATAGGCACGCGTGTGTGGCAGTGGATGATTGCTGCTGCGGGATCCAGGTTGGCTGTGTACGATTTGCCAGCTGTGTGTGTGGTCGCTGCATGTGCTGGCGCAGTGTGTGCCGTGTGTAATGTCTGCAGGCTGACGTGAGAGGCCGTGTGTCGGCTGCAGGCCGTTTTAGGAGTAGCAGCGAGTATCTATATAAGGGAGGATTAGGGGTTGGGGTAGCGGGAGTGGGCAGGTTAATCACCCCGAGGCCCTAGGAGTTTTTCCCCCCAATCACCGTCGTTGCGGTAATCAGGGCAAAAAGGCCCTAGGTTAGGGTTTCCTGTCACTTTAGGGTTAGTTAGGGATGATAAGGATAGCTGCGGCTGCTGTTTCCCTGGAAGAACGGTGTGTCCACCGAGAGACGGTTGTGTTCCCGTGAAGCGGTGGGACCCTCGTTGGGGGTTCCTGTGAGAATATCACTGGATGGATCAGACGTAGCATCGCAACGTCCTACCTTTGAGAAGCTTGTTGCTGACCCGAGCACCGGAGTGCCTCGGAGGTATTATTCATCACATGTGCACCAACAGGCCTAGAGGTTTTTAGTGGACTGCGCAGTCACCAATTGGACATTCCGTAGGAGTAACGGGACATTGGGTGTGGGGGTGTTCATCCTGGAACACTGGGTGGGATCACCGAGTGGGGGGAAAACTTCCCTGCGAGCGTCACGGGTGTGTCTCCTCGTGAGAGGGACACAGGTTATGCAGTTTAATGTAACTGATTATGATATTCTCTAATGTTCATAGTAAAGCCCTTAGTTATTATATAAAATCACTGACTGTGTGTTGTGGTTTATAATTTGGGTTTCACTATTTAGGGTCATTCCAACACGTCCATAGATCTCCTACATAGGTGGAGGCGCTTTAAAGAAGATTCGTTCCCAGAGGATTCACCCCAGGCTCTCATTAGCGGACGAGGCTCAGACCTCCTGTGAGCCTACTGTTATAAACGCACCACAAA
>WSYH01017446.1:0-11915 GCA_036426205.1 Ascaphus truei | reverse complement strand
GCAGGGGGGGAGTGATGTGAGGTGCAGGGGGGGAGAGTGATGTGAGGTGCAGGGGGAGAGTGATGTGAGGTGCAGGGGGGAGAGTGATGTGAGGTGCAGGGGGGAGAGTGATGTGAGGGGGAGAGATGGGGGTATGAGAGATAGATGGGAAGTATCGCAAAGGTTGATAGTGAGAGGTGCTGGGGGAGATATATGAGGATGATGATGAGGGGTGCTGGGGGAGATATATGAGGAGGAGGATGAGGGGTGCTGGGGGAGATATATGAGGATGATGATGAGGGGTGCGTAAATGACGGAAGGAAGGATAGACGGGGAAATATGACTGGATTTAGGGAAGGAAGGAAAGATAACGGGGTATATATGACTGGTCGTTAGATGAGAGAAGGAAGGATAGACTGGAAATTTGAACTTGAGTAGAGGAAGGGAAGGATCGACGCGGGAAATATGACTGGAGCCAGAGGAAGGAAGGAGAAATCCGTGGAAATTGACTATAGTTAGGACTGAAGTAGAGACGGTGAAAACTATGACTGGAGTTAGAGGAAAGAATGACATATTGCGGGAACATGACTGGAGTTATAGGAATGAAGGAGATACAGGGAAATAATGAGTTAGAGGAATGAAGTGATCTTGGGAAATATGATTTGAAGTTAGGGGAAGGAAGGAGAGACAGGGAAATATGACATTTAGAGGAAGGAAGCTAGCGACGGGGAAACATTACTGGAGTTTAGAGGACAGAAGGAGAGATGGGGATTGACTGGAGTTACGAGAAAGAAGGAGAATAGACGGGGAAATATGACTTTAGTTAGAGGAATGAGATATGAACGGGACACATATACTTTAGTTAGATGAAGGAATTAGATACGAAGTATATAACTGCGGTTAGAGGAAGACAGGAAGACCGTGGAACTGACTGGAGTAGATGGACGGAAGGAAGGAGATACATGAAAATATGACTGGATTTACGATAGGAAGTAGAGACTGGGAAAATATGGAATGGGTTAAGAGGAATGAAGGAGAGACGGGGAACAGACTGTGAGTTAAATGAAGGAAGAGAGACGGTGAAATCGACTGTGAGGTAGAGAAAGGGAAGAAGGATAGACGTGAGGTGAATATGACTGAGTTAGAGAAGGCAGGAGAGATGGGGAACTATACGAGTTCGAGGAAGGATTGAGAGACGTGTAAATATGACTTGAGTTATAGGAAGGAGGAGAAGACTGGGAAAATGACTGGAGTTATAAGGAAGAAGGAGAGCACGGGGTAAACATGACTGGAGTTATATTATGAATTAGAGAACGTTAAATATTATGGAGTTATATTGTAAGGTAATGAGAGACTTTGCAATATTACTGGAGTTGAGGAAGAAAGGAGAGCGCTAGGAGATATGACATGGAGTTAGATGGAAGGAAAGAGCGACGGTGCAATATGCCTGGAGTTTAGAGTAAGTGAAGAGACGGGGAATATGACTGTAATTTATAGTAATAAGGAAATTAAGAGAAAACATGTAATTTACTGGAGTTAGAGGAAAGGAAGGAGAAACGGGGAAATAATATTACTGAGTTAGTAGTAAGGTGAAGTGAGAGACGAAGTAGATACTAACTGGAGTTAGATGAAGGAAGGAGATACGTAATATGACTGTAGTTAGAGGAAGGAAGGAAGACGGGAAACATGACTGGAGTTTAGAGGAAGTAGTTCCTCGGGGGTTTGCTACATGTTACGTATAAGAAACCATGCAATGAGTTTCGTATTTAATAGCGACTTTTACATATTCCTGCATTCATGTCAGAAAGCCACCGTGTAGTATGTTCGTCTGACATACCAAGAGTCTGTCATGACGACTGGGGGAGTGTACGGGTAATTTCATTCTCTCAGTCGGGGGGCCTGGGGGCGGTAGGGACTATGTCAACGGATCGTGAGTTCACCCTTTCGATCCTTTATCCGCTTGCTCTATTTTTGCGGAGTTTGCCCTCAGTTTAGGCAACAGTCTTTGGCAAACTGCCTTGGCTATGGGTCGTAATCTATATTCTGTGAGGTGAATGGAGGGTGGATTCCTCTTATTCTCTCCTCTCTCAGAATCCGGATCCCTTCCCTCATGCCGTCGGCCATTTGGTAGGTTTTTCTTTTTGTGTCTCTCTCCCTTGTCAATCTTCCTGCTGTGTTGCGAGGTAAAATTTCTGTGTTTTTTGAAAGATATTCTCCATAACTGGGGGCAAATATCTTACTACTCCTCGACGTTCTGTTCTATTTTCAGAGAAAAATTTTTTTTGACAGTTTGGGACGCAAGCCACACCAGCTTTGAAGTCATATCTACCACAGTCGGGACACCGTGGTAAGGCCTCCCACGCTAGTCCTGTATGCAACATGATCAGAGACTAGCTCGCCTGGAGCTAAAATGGATGAGATGTTGGAGCACATACTGTCTCTCTGCTCTAACACGGACGTCTGGCACATTGTGACGACATGGTTGGGCTTATGCTCCTTGTGGTCCGACCTTCTAGGGAGAGAGTGCCACCTCAAGTACCCCGCAACTGCTGACTCCACGTGTTGGAAAACCATCGCCCAAATGCTGGACCCTCCTCAACGACTTCCAATACTCATACATTGATGAAAGACTGTGGTATCTCTGACACCCTCCTGAGAGGGAACAGGAACTCGAGGCTGGCCTTCAGGAAAGTGGATCCTAGCAGTTTACCCGTGCCGGCTTTTCATAGCTTCGCATGCAGCATGATACCACCGGAGAGCGTGAGACATATGCCCTCCTACTGGTGCCCCCCTCCCCTGGACATTCCCTTTCCGTCATTCAAATGCAGACTTGAACAGCTATATGAAACAAAGCCAAGGAGGAACCCACAGAGATTTTGCCCACTGTTTCCAGTATCATCATGTCCCGTTCCGTCTGTATGCCGAATGGGCAAGAAAAGTCAACTTTGATGGTTCTCTGGGTAAACAAGCAACTACCAAATCTCTGAGTTGTCATTCTGTCACGCGACTCAGTCCCGATTCAGGTGTACCCTCCGGTTGATATGAAGAACATAAAGATCACATTGAAGCGGACTGGTTACGGCACCTGCGGACTCGTTGGTTGGCCCTCATCCATAACTCTCGGTCCAAGTGAACTGCAGAAAACCATGACAATACTATAATCACGTTTTTCTTTAATTTTCAGTTTTTTTTTTTTTTTTTTTTTTGCGTACAGCACAACTGCTGCAATCGCAGTTGGGATACTTATGTTTGTACCTCTAGTGTTTTTTAGTGCACGTACATAGTGACTGCAGTTCGGGATGTCCATGTTCTCTAGTTGAGCACACCTTTGGCGTGGTGTTCTCCACCCACCATACCCACCAAACGCACTAACGGCATGGGCTAGTCACTACTGCATCTTATGGTAAGACTCTTCCCTCACTCTTGTATTGTATTTCTTTATTTTATGCAAAAAAAAGGAGGGTCAGGGGCACTGCGGATTTCCAATAAAATGTATTAGATAAGCGCAACGTTCACCAAACAAGTGTGTGTCTTTTCCAAGTGAGATAGAACACAAATCATATATTGTCCCTAATTTAATAGCCCCCAACCCCACGTGAATTACTTAAAATCTCCGGTTTCTCTCCACATTTGTATCTCAGTCCATTCGCGCATGCTGCCGCGCATTCCGGTGTCCTCGTCGCTTCCTAGTGATGGTCATCATTAGTCCACCTGCCTTCCCGATTGGTCCTGTCTCCTCTGTGCTGCTCAGTAGGAGATCTCAGTATCCCAATCCAGCGCATGCGCGCGCGCACAATCCCCGGTCCCCCTCTTCCTTCATGGATGATGTCTCACTTGATAGCGTGGGTCCCCGATTGGCCCTCTGTCCCACGATGTTCTGTCATTAAATCTTCATGCCTGTTTGTCATGGGGATCCATACCAAAGCGTCTTCATATGCCACCGTGTGCAAAGAATCCCAGTAATGCCCTTTTTATGAGTTATTTGGAGTCTTTGAGGGTAGTGGGCAATGAAGATGTGATTCTGGCACAGCGTTTAGATAGATTGTAGGGGAGACGGTGAAGGCCGGACAGCAGGAGGTTACGTAATGAGGACGGGAGAGAATGAGGACCTGATCAGAGTTTTAGCAGTCGACAACAGAGGAAATAATTTTAGTGTAAATTGTAGTGGTAATTCTAATATTGCAGACGGAAAAGCGACAGGTTTTGAGACGTTTTGAATGTGAAAAGGAGAATGTGGAGAGTCGTCGAGTGTGACCCTTAGGCAGCGTGCTGCGCTACTGTGTGTATTGACAGAACGTCCAACAGTAATGTGGAATAGGTAGTAAGGCCATGTTTGGGAGGAAGTATGAGGAGCTCTGTTTTTGCCATGTTAAGTTTTAAGTGGCGGAGGACCATCCTGGAGATATTGCAGAGAGACACTTCAGAAACTTTGGTCTGTACACAGCAGGTGTAATGTTGGGTCCTCTTGGAACCAGCATGGAGAATAATCTTCTTTACATTTGCACCGCTACCACAAACTGCTTAATGTATTGTGTTGTTTATTGAGGTTTTACAGAGTGAACTGACTTAACACACTCATCCTACTGAGGTTGAGAAGGCGTGCAGACTGCCACCGAATTACCGAGAGGAGGTGAACCTCAAACTCTCTACAATCGGGGGCTGTAGGAGTACCCAGTGATATTCGGGAGGCTGTCCTGGGATTTGGCGTGACATTGACAACAGAAACCTGTGAGTATGACAGTCATGGCCCATTAAACGCGGAACTGTGTAACATTTTGCTGAGTGTTTGTTTTTGCTTCTCATGCTGTGTGCATGACATTGTCTACTATTGTGTTTGTTATCTAGTACGAGGCGCACTCACAATTAACTTCATACGTCTGCCTCGTGCTCAGGCTTCCACAAGCAAAGCAGGGACCAACTCGGAAAACAAGGAGGCGGTACTCCAGAAGACTTTTGAAGAAACTTGTGAAATTTTTTTGGAGGATCGACATTTTGGTCCTGCTTTGGGCCTTTGTTGCTCTTCCTCTGGAGTGCAGTGTCCTTTTTTTTCTACTATTGTGTTTGTGAGCCACCTATTTTGGTACCACACAGTCCTCTCTACTGTAGCATGATGTGAGTATCCCCGCTGTTAGCATTGTCCGTTGGTATCTGGTGTACTTAGTCCATGATTAGAAGAACCCAGAAAGACTTATTCTTTTTTTTCTCTGCAGCTGTGACCTCATGCGACTTGTATGGCAAGCAGAAGAGGACCAGAGAGGGCCCATCAGCCCCACTGAACACTTCCAGGCCATACCTCTACCTCAGGGGAAGTGCAAGCCCCCCACTCTCACTGGCACCCACCTTGAAAGGACCCTGGAACCGTTTAACATTGCAATGGCTTTAGTTGCCCCTACTTTTTAAAAAACTCATTCTCCCTTTACCCCCCCTGCCACCCACCAAACACACACAAAAAAAGAAAGAAATAGGAAATAACAAATGAACTTAATAACAAGCGTCTGAGTTTTATTTGATCAATTAAAAAAAGAGGCTGTTTTGATGGTGGCAGGGTGGTTTGGCTTGGTGTTTAGGGGGTGTGGGTGTTTGGTTCGATGGTAGGTGGGGTGGTGGGAGATTTTTTAGACTAAGGGAAGGGTGTAGAGTCCCTTTTGGGAGACAAGGGTATTTGGGGGAGTGTGATGTGGTGTGCGTAGGGAGAAATGCATTTTGTTTAGATGGTAGTAAGGCCTTGGGCATGGTCAGCTGACCCGTGCTGACCCGCGCTCTCACTTACCAGTGAGCCCCTGCACTGAGAGCGGCTTTAGCAGGGCTCGCACACGGCTTCCGCAAACTGGCGGAAGCGTAGGTCTTAATCAATTTTTAGTTCATCAAGCACTCAAGGAGTGCAGGGCCGTTTACGTGGACGGTTCGCCCAATAGAGGCGAACCAGCTCCGTATGTCACAGGCCCCCCCGACCCGCCCCCGGCACGGCGCGCGGGACCAAGAGGCCAGGGAAGCACCCACTTTCCCCTCAGCCTCCACGCTCCTCCGCCCGGCTGCAGTCCTATGGACGCAGCCTAATGTGTTGGGAGAAAGTGGTAGTTTTGATGGTGGGTTGGGAGGATGGGGGATTTACTAAAGGGACGGGGTTGTGGTTTGCTGGTCTGTTTAAGAAGTGGGAAGGTAAGGGTAATGATGCCTTGGTGGGGTATGATGGGTTAGGAAGTGGTGAAAGCTGGTTTAGGGAAATAGGGTGCTGGGGGCCTTTTGAAGAAGGGCAGGTTTTGGGGTAGTCAGATGTGTGGGGGGTGTGTGGGATTCCTCAGTACTAGGTGAAATCCCTCAGGGGTGGACACTACGGTTGGAGGGCAACAGTGGGTACGGCTGTTCGAGCCTATATTGTATGTGGGGTTGTATTAAACGTTTACTTTGTTCAGGAAACTTATTAATACAAGTTGTGTGATCTTATTGCATTGGGGTCCCGTAATGGGGTTTTCCCGGCAGCTGTCAGATCCCGCACATTCCAGTATGGTGGGGACCGCGCTTCACGCAGTACGATGGGGGTCATAGAAATTTGATACTACATAGAACTGTAACTACTTATGAAATAAGGAAAAAATTGTAAAAACATTTAGCAAAGGTATGAGGGCCCTGCTGGTGAAGCTTACAATCTAGTAGGGAACGAGGGACAAGTGTTCAACACAAATGTAAAGTGGCTTTTCATTGGGGACGGTGTTGACTGTATATCTCAGGTTGGATAGCATGTCCACAACCACGCTAATGCCCATTAAGTTGGGGGTGGGGGGTTACACAGGGGCATGGGATTGTTAGAGGTATTTTATTAAAGTCTCCCAGGATGTCAGTAAGGGTTGGTCAGAAGGATAAGAAGGGGTTTTTTTCTGACATATAGTTCATATAGTTGAGGTTGAAAAGACATAGGTCAATAAGTTCGACCTATGCTAAATTTAGACAACAGATCTTTATCCTATATCTATATAATTGATCCAGAGTAAGCAAAACATAACCCCTTATAGGGAAAAATAATTCCTTCCTTCCTGACGTCCAAGAATTGCATCGGATTAATCCTGGATCAACATCTTCCCATGATACTTATTTGGTATAATCCCTGGTTATCCTTTCCCCATCTAAAAAGATGTCCAACTTTTTTTGAACAAATCTATTGTATCTTCTGCCTCACACAGTCTCCTGGGGTAATGAATTCCACATTTTAACTGCCCTTACGGTAAAGAACCCTTTCCTTTGTTGCTGGTGAAATTTTCCTTTCCTCCAACCTAAGGGGGTGGCCCCGAGTCCTTAGTACTGCCCGTGGGATGAATATTCTTTGAAAGCTCCTTGTATTGTCCTGAATATATTTGTAATTGTTATCATATCCCCTCATTAGAGACGCCCTTTCAATGTAAATAATCTATTGCTACTCTCATAAGTTTAGTTGTCCATGCCCCTTTATTAATTTTGGTGGCTCTTCTCTGCACTCTCCCTAGTTCTATAAATGTCTTTTCTATAGGATGGTGCCCAAATTGTACTCCATATTCCAAGTGTGGTCTTACTAATGCCTTATTAAAGGGGCATAATTATGTTTACTTTACTTACTCTCCCTTTCCTCCATTGCCCGTTTGATGCAAGATAAGAATCTGTTTGCCTTTGCGCTACTGCAAATATTGGGCACTATTGCTAAGTCCTGCTTTCTACAAGCACTCCTAAATCCTTCTCCATCAAGGATAATAAATCAATCATACATGCCGCGCCTAAATGTATGACACGCATAGCGTTTTTCAACAAGGTTCCCATGAGACATACATGCATTCTCAAAAATAAACTGTATGAAAAAAAGAGCACAGCCTAGCAAAATTTATTGATTATAAATCATACATATAGAAATGTGATGACAGCATACAGTATCGTTTAAACAAGGTCAATCCCCATGAGCGGATATAATATTTTTATATTGGAAGAAGACGCAACGTTATATTTTTGTAATACTGTACGTCTTTCCCTTTTAGTATCCTGAATACAGTAACAGTATGTGTCCTCATATTTTTTATGTGTAGGCTAAGGAGCCTCAACTACTGTATATAGTATGACTATTAACGTTAATCTCTGCTTCAAATAAAATTCTTTCAACATTACAATTACTGTACCTGTACACACACCAGCACTTTGGCAGACAGTACTGCTGTAATGTGTAGGTTGAATTGCTATTAACTTTTAAGACAACAACTCGCGATTCGCCCCTGTAGTTTCTCGACGGTATTGCAGACAATTCTCTAAAATACAATTTTTCTGCGCCCGATAATGGTTCTGCGCCCGATAGAAAACCGATTAGAAACCCTAGTCAATTGCTATACAAAAGTAGCTTGACCAGCTCGTCCATGACCGGTATTAGAGCGGTACGGCGTGCGAGGCTTTTAGAATAAAAGCTGGCCGCAGCTGCATCTGCAAAAACAAGAAAAAAAACAGGCGCGCTCCTAGTGTATTAATAAATAAAATAATCTATAGGACTAAAAAATATACAAAATGCACTGACAAACAGACGATGAAATATAGCATGTATGAGTTATACTCATCGCCAGAGAGCTTCCTGAGTCCACGCCAAACGCTCAGTACATGGCGAGTGTGTCTCCTCGCTGCATGCAGTAGTTCAACAGGTTATGTTGGTAGTCTGTTATACCGGATGATGTAACCACTCTGTGTCCCATAGAAACAGGTCCTCCCGCTACACCTTGTGTTTTGCTCTAATTACCACAGGAACTCACAGTACAATAATGAGATGGCAGTCTGCTCTCCGCAGCCAGGCACTCTCTCTGGCGATTGAGTATACTCAGACTGCTTTTATTTCATCTCTTTTGTGAGTGCGTTTTTTTTATATTTTTCAGTCTATAATTAGTTTTTTATACTTTAATACCCTAGGAGCGCCTGTTTGTTTCTTGTTTTTTGCGCACACACGCACACACACACACACACACCACAACACACAACACACACCACAACACACACACACACACCACACACACACACAACACACACACACACACACACACACACACATATTAACCCTCTCTTTGTCCACTGTTCTGATTGCCCGTTTAGGTGATTTTTTTAAATGAAATCCCATTTATTTACACAAAATAAGTGTCTGTTATATATAATATATATATATATATATATAGATTGGGTCAGAGCCTGGCAAACCCCTAGAATTGCACAGTGGGTAACAGGGCCTAAACTATGACACAGGGATAGGGAAAATGGCACTGCTGCGGCTCCCTGGGTGTATACATGTCATGGTGTAGTAGTGTGGTGAGAGTGAGGTTGGCACTGCCGCTGGGATCTCCTCCAGATAATTAAACACAGGGATAACCAGTTTGGAAGCAATTAGCGGGTAATTGATATGGCGCCCACAGGGAGAGTGACAGCATTGACACAAACACAGCGGCACTGACAAGGGACATCTAACTGATAATGAGCATTCCACGCTGTGTAATGACCGTGAGTATCACACACTGGAAAAGAACATGCTGAGCTGCATAATGATGCAGAGCACCTGTAAACACTAACAATGAACCTCGCCACACTATATAATAGTGTTCAGAATCTATACTGTGGGAGTCGTTGTCTCAACCTGCAGTCCCCAACAGCTCAGGCTTACAGGACTGTCACGGGTAGACCAGACAATTACACCTTATAACCGGATCATATCACTGAGCAAAACCAAGAGTAAACAAATTGCGATTTATTATTCCTTTGAAACAGACGTACACACAGTGGGATTACAGTTATGCAGCCGAAAACACCTTACTGGGGTCTGGGGAAGAACTAGACTTTCCTAGCCCTTTACAGTCCTTAAAAACAAAGTTTGCAGTTGATCGGGACGTGTTTCCCCGAAATTGTCCTGGAACTCAATCGACACGAAGATCCACACGCAGCCGCGGGATAGCTCCGGGCGATGAAATAGTTTGACCGCGAGTTAGTCCCACAACCGCCTGGAACGCAATCGGCGTGTAGTTCCAGCCGCGACCGCTAACGTTTTGATTACTAGAACTTGGGGCCGCAAAAAGTCGGGATTAGAAAATATTTCAGCTAAAATCCGGAAGCCGGCTCGCTGCTATTCCTCTCAGAGCATCTTTTGGTGATTTCGATTTGGCCGCTGCTGTCTTGGGCGCTTAATCTCCTGAGCTGATTGGCTGCTCAGCTTCGTATAGGATTTCAGTCCCATTCACAGAATACCTCACCAATCAGGCGGAATATTTCCACCAGCCTATCAGACGATTTGCCGGTACTGAAGCTGGGCTGGCATGATCTCATTCGGCAAAGGGGCATGCGCCAACCTGGCCCTCTGCCACTTCACATATTGAACCCCCCACTTGGCCAGCTCCTCAGAGACTGGGGCTGGGCAAATGGTCGCCAGATAGCCCTTATTCATGCCAAGACGTGGGGTACTCATGCATTACCCCGTACTTCTCCGCCCTAAACACCTGGGCATCTCTGAGACTTTTAAGTCCGGGATCCGAGCAGACTCAGTGGCACCAAGCCGGGTGCCCCCTGGTCTCTCGGAACCAGGGACGTGAATCCCCAGCTCATATACATGCATAAAACATATATATTTATACACCATGTTATAAAAATATCACAACATTCTTCTAAGTCCCTCGTCCCCTAGAGCTTCTGAATAGACGCGCACGTTCATTTCCAGATCCCTAGACCTTCCTATAAAAATTTGCTAAAAGTTGCTTCCATACGCTTAGGTTACGTTTCAGAGTTGCTTCTCAGTGTACCGAAGCTGGACTTAGAATCATTTTCATCATTCATCTCTCACAACCTCATGGATGGTTGGAGACACTCCAAACCCCTATACCCGGTCTGTGTCCTGGGTATATACTGAGGGGGACTCCCACTAAACTAGGGACCCCTTACTATAACCGGGAATACGCATATTCCTATGCACTCCTTTTACCTTTCTGGTCTGTGCTGAAGCAGGGAATGGCATGGGGGGGGGGGGGGCTGCGACATGGAGGAGGGGCTGCTGCCACTGGGATGAGGGGGCTTTGACATGGCGGAGGGGCTGCTTGAATGGGAGGGGGGCTTCTGACATGGGGGGGGGGGCTGCTGAAATGGAATGGGCTGGGAGGGGGCTGCTGACATGGGGGGGGGCTGCTGACATGGGATGGGCTGGGGGGCAACTGACATGGGAGGGGGGGCTGCTGACATGGGATGGGCTGGGGGGGCTGCTGACATTGTGGGCTGCTGAAATGGAATGGGCCTGGGGGGGCTGCTGACATATGTTGGGGCTGCTGAAATGGAATGGGCTGGGGGGCTGCTGACATATGGGGGGCTGCTGAAATGGAATGGGCTGGGGGGGCTGCTGACATATGGGGGGGCTGCTTAAATGGAATGGGCTGGGTGGGCTGCTGACATATGGGGGGGCTGCTGAAATGGAATGGGGGGCTGCTGATATGGGCTGTGGAAGGCTGCTGAATGAGCTGGGGGGCTGCTGTGGGGTGCTGCTGAAATGGGGTGGGGGGCTGTTGTGGGGTGCTGCTTATATGGGTGTGGTGGCTGCTGTGTGGGGCTGCTGAAATGGGCTGTGGGGGGCTGCTGAAATGGGCTGTTGGGGGCTGCTGAAATGGGCTGTGGTGAGTGATGTGAGGTGGCAGGGGGGAGAGGTGATGTGAGGTGCAGGGGGGAGAAGTGATGTGAGGTGCAGGGGGAGAGTGATGTAGGTCAGGGGGGGGAGAGTGATGTGAGGTGCAGGGGGGGAGAGTGATGTGAGGTGCAGGGGGGGAGAGTGATTGTGGTGCAGGGGGAGAGTGATGTGAGGTGCAGGGGGTAGAGTGATGTGGGTGCAGGGGAGGGAGAGTGATTTGAGGTGCAGGGGGGAGAGTGATGTGAGGTGCAGGGGGGAGAGTGACAGGTGAGGTGCAGGGGGGGAGTGATGTGAGGGC
>WSYH01017445.1:0-11916 GCA_036426205.1 Ascaphus truei | reverse complement strand
AAAAAAAAAAAAAAAAAAAAAAAAATATATATATATATATATATAATTATATTCAGGTAATTAAGACATATGGGGAGGGAGCACTATTGGTAAAATTGACATAGAGGCAGCCTTTTCGGCTGTTACTCTGGGCCCCCAGCAGCTTCAGAGGCACAATCGAATGCTCAAAGGGGTACATTAGGGGCCGGCAGGCGAGTAATTAGATAATCTACTAACATGTTTTCTGTCTTCACTGCAGGGGCCCCTCGATATTTTATTAATAACATGCCTTTGCAAGCGATCAGCAGTCAGGGTTTAGGGTCACAGCTTGGGGTGTGGGGTGAGTCCCCAGTAAGTGGCCTTACTGGGTCCTCCGGGTGGCGGAACTGTCAGGCCAGTCATCGTAGGGACACTGTGAATACCCGAAATGGGGCTCCACCCGATGCGGATGGGCCGCCAGGTAACGGTCCCCCTGAAAAGATTGTGCGGGCTGGAGGCGCCGACGCAGGCGGTCGGTCGCTGTACCCCTGGCACCAATCTTAGGCAGCTGGGCTCTATCCTATGCGGGTAGGCCCAGGCGGCTCTGATAAGGGGGACCTAGGGGCCGTGGAGAGTGTCTCTCGCGGTGGAGAGTGTCTCTCCCAGTAACGGTAGACGGGGGCCGTGGAGAGTGTCTCTCGCGGTGGAGAGTGTCTCTCCTGGTGGACGGTAGATTAGGGCGGGTGGAGGAGGGCTCCCCCCGCCGGAAGATACCGAGAATAGGGATGACAAAGGACTAAGATTATGGCTGACAGTTATTTGCAGGTATTGTTAAAACAATAAAGCTGTGACCATTTTTACTTCCACAAAACTGTGTCGTCTCAGTTTGTTAAGGGGGTGTAAGTAAACCATGCAGTAGGCACACTAGGCCGTTAAGAAGAAGCAGAGGTCCCAAAATGGGGCCGTCGCGCCCATAATGGCCCGTGCCTCCAGGGGGTACTTAACGTGCCTTCCTTTCCTTCCCCCCACCACGAGGCTTGGTGGATTTGCGCGCGAATCAACAAGGGGAGGGGCTAATGGGGCGGGCTATTTAAACCCTGCGCTCGCAAAAGCTACTCACTGACTCTGTTTTCCCACCCACCCATCCCATTGAGAATGTAATGTTGTGTTGTGTATAACCATATTTTATGAATCTGTTAGCAGATCCATCGTTACAGCTTTGGCGGAACGCGGAACTGTCAGGCCAGTCATCGTAGGGACACCGTGAATTCCCGAAATGGGGCTCCACCCGATGCGGATGGGCCGCCAGGTAACGGTTCCCCTGAAAAGATTGTGCGGGCTGGAGGCGACCTAGGGGCCGTGGAGAGTGTCTCTCGCGGTGGAGAGTGTCTCTCCCAGTAACGGTAGACGGGGGCCGTGGAGAGTGTCTCTCGCGGCGGAGAGTGTCTCTCCTGGTGGACGGTAGATTAGGGCAGGTGGAGGAGGGCTCCCCCCGCCGGAAGATACCGAGAATAGGGATGACATAGGACTAAGATTATGGCTGACAGTTATTTGCAGGTATTGTTAAAACAATAAAGCTGTGACCATTTTTACTTCCACAAAACTGTGTCGTCTCAGTTTGTTAAGGGGGTGTAAGTAAACCACGCAGTAGGCACACTAGGCCGTTAATCACCTGCACTAAAACACACCCCTACAAATCAGCCTCACACATTCTCTATCTATCCATGCTTCTCCTCCTTGCTTCTGGGATATCTCTCCCAATCCTGGTCCCTGCTTTATTTCTACATGCTCTCATTTTCACCTGCCAAATGCAACTTCTACTCCTTCTTGTATCAACCCCTCCAACCTCATACCCATCCCCTGCCACCCTCCATCCTCTCTCCCTTTCTCCTGTGCCCTTTGGAATACTCGCTCCCTTTCTAACAAGTTCCTCTCTGTGCATGACTTCTTTCTCTCTCACGCTCTGCTCCTATTTGCTATAACTGAGACCTGGCTCACTCAGTCAGACTGCTCAGGAAGCTGCCCTCTCTTATGGTGGCCTCTCTCCCACACTCCATACCCTGCTGGCAGGGGTGGAGACGTGAGGCTCCACCTCTCCTCTCTCTACCGTTACCGAATTCTTCCTATTCCTCCCTCTCTTGCTTTTTCCTCCTTTGAGGCTCACACTGTTCAGATCTTCTCTCTTCTCCCTGTCCACGTGGCGGTCATCTATCACCCACCTACCTTTACTCACCCCCCTTCTGCCTTTCTCTCTCACTTTGAATCCTGTCTCTCTTTCTTTCGCTCCACAGACTCCCCTGTTCTTCTCCTTGGGTACTTCAACTGCCACATTGATGACATCTGTCTCCCTTGGGCTTCCCGCTTTCTCTCTCTAACCTCTTCTTTTGGCCTTCAACAGTGGACTACAGCTAGCACCCACAAGGATGGCCACTATCTAGACCTGGTTGTCACTAAAAACCTTTCTCTCTCTGATTTCTCCATTTCCCCCTTTCCTCTCTCTGACCATCACCTCATCTCATTCTCTCTCTCGCTTTTCTTCTCCCCCTCCATCTACCACTCGTTTCTGACGAGATCTGCGCTCTATTACCCTACCAGCCTCTTATTCCACTTTACGCTCCTCCCTCTCCTCTCTCAATTCTGCTACAGACCCTGACAACCTAGTAAGGAAATACAAGTCTGCCCTATCCTCCTCTCTTGATCTACATGATCTTGATCTATTTCTGCCTCCCTCGCCCTTCTAACCCCAGACCCTGACTAAATTCCCATACGCGCAAGTTGCGTTCCTCCAAACGCCTCTGGTGGAAATCTCATACTCTCGCAGACCTCTTTCACTACAAATGTATCCTGTCCTGTTTCAACTCTGACCTCTTTTAGGCTAAACAAACCTACTTTTCTTCACTAATGAACACACACAAGTCTAACCCTCGGAAACTCTTCTCTGTCTTTGACTCTCTAATCAGACCACCCTCGGCTGCCTCCTCTTATTTCGCCATCTCACCTCAGGACTTTGCTGACTATTTTAAGGAAAAGGTGGAAACCATACGTCAGAACATCCCCTCTGTTTCCTCCTCACATCCCACATCCTTTCTTACAAACCTCCTGCCTTCCTTGACACTTTTTCCGATGTCTCGGAGGAGGATGTGTCACTGCTGATCTCTTCTTCTTCTACCATCTGCCCTTTTGACCCCTATCCCTTCCATCTCCTAAAACCTCTTGCTTCTACAATAATCCCTACACTCACATACATTTTTAACTCCTCCCTCTACTCTGGTATATTTCCCTCCTCCTTCAAACATGCAACAGTTATACCATTACTCAAAAACAGCAAGCTTGACCCTACCTGTCTTTCTAACTATTGCCAAAGTCAGGTTTGGGGAGCGCAGATTTCACAATATGTGAAAAAAATACAAATAATATAGTGCATTAAACAGCAGTGGATATCAATAGCTATCTCAGCTCAGGAAGATCCCACAGGATGAACCTCGGTGCAAAACAGAAAAGTACACACTTAGTGCAACTTTGTATGTTCAATACTGCATTGTATTAGAATGAATAGAATCACACTTACATTCTGTTAGTGTGGCATGTTCACATAAAAATTACAGGTGGCACAGATCCTCTGGACTCTCCGACCGCATCGCGTCACTTCCGGCAACAATCCGCGTCACTTCCGGTCATGGAACCTCCCGTCGTTTGGAGCTGCGGGTGCCGACAGTGCAGGGCAGATTTGGGAGCTTGTATGGCCTATTTTGCTGGACTTTACGCGTGTCGCTTGTAAAAGAGCTTCATCAGAAGTCGTATCTCTGGTGTCTTTCTCTATATAAATACACTTCACTGTGCTCCACTTGGATGATGGGAAAAACTCTACGTTTCTACTGGCTAGTGAATTACACTTTGATTGGATGATGGGCGGGACTAATACAATGAGTGTGCTACTCTATCTATACATCACATTACAAACATCAACAATATTAAATGCTTTAAAAATTGTATAAGTGTTAATAAAGTTGTTGATGTTTGTAATGTGATGTACTGTATAGATAGAGTAGCACACTCATTGTATTAGTCCCGAACCGTCTCAAAAAGGGTTGAGCTGCGTTTTCTAAATCCTTATGTTGTTATAACACATTTGCACGGTTAATATAGTAGATGAGCACAAATTATTGTTTTATTTAAGCATTTTTAGCTATATATAATCACTATTCACACTTTATTGCCTCATAGAGGAGCGCCTTAATCACACCTTTTTTGTATTAGTTTCTAACTATTGACCTGTCTCCCTCCTGCCTTTTGCCTTTAAACTCCTTGAACGTCTTGTATTCTCTTGTTTGCTCCATTTTCTCAACATCTATTCTCTCCTAGACCCTCTACAATCTGGCTTCAGCACTGCTCACTTCACTGAAACAGCCCTCACTAAAATAACTGACGACCTCCATGCTGTCAAAGACAGAGGTCATTACACTCTGCTCATATTACCCGACCTCTCTGCAGCATTTGACACCGTGGACCACCCTCTTCTCCTCATCACATTCTCCATACTCTTGATATTCGGAACAAAGCTCTATCCTGGATCTCATCCTACCTCTCCCATCGTACTTTCAGTGTCTCTTCTGCTAACACCTCCTCCTCCTCTATTGATATCTCTGTGTGGGTACCCCAGGGCTCTGTCCTGGGACCTCTTCTCTTTTCTCTGTACACACTTTCTCAAGGTGACCTAATCACATCTCTTGGGTTTAAATATCACCTCTATGCTGACGACACACAATTTACTTTTCAACCCCTGACCTTACACCTGCTGTATAGACCAAAGTTTGTGAATGTCTCTGGGCTATATCATCCTGGATGGCCCTCGGTTGACTTAAACTTAACATGGCAAAAACGGAGCTCCTCATACTTCCTCCTAACCCTGGCGCCACTACCTCCTACCACATTACTGTTGGTAGTACTATCATTCACCCAGTAGCCCAAGCACACTGCCTAGGAGGTCACACTAGACTCCTCTCTCATATTCTCCCCTCACATTCAAAAGTATCAAAAACCCGTCGCTTTTTCCTCCACAATATTACAAAGATACACCCTTTCCTCTGTTTCTAGACTGCTAAAACTTTGACTCAGGCACTCATTCTCTCCCATTTCGATTACGGTAACCTCCTGCTGTCCGACCTTCCTGCCTCTCACATGTCTCCCCTACAATCTATCCGTAACGCAGCTGCCAGAATCACTCTACTCTTTCCGAAATCTGTCTCAGCGTCTCCCCTGCTGAAATCACTCTCCTGGCTTCCTATCAAATCACGCATCTCGCACTCAATTCTCCTCCTCACTTTTAAAGCCTTACACTCTTCTGCTCCTACCTACATCTCAACCCTAATTTCTCACTATGCACATCCCAACTCTTGCATTCTGCTCAAGGATGTCTTCTCTCTTCCCCTTTGTATCAAAAGCCCTCTCCCACCTTAAACCTTTCTCACTTTTTGCCCGCACCTCTGGAATGCCCTTCCCCTCAATGCCCGACTAGCACCCTCTCTATCCACCTTAAGACACACTTGCTTAAAGAAGCATATGATTAACACCGTGGCTAATACTATACACGATACATAAAGCTTGGCCCCCTGCAGACGCACTTACCTGAATGCACTCCTACTGTCTCAGTATGTTCTCCCTACCTACCAATTAGATTGTAAACTCCTCGGAGCAGGGACTCCTCTTCCGAAATGTTACTTTTATGTCTGAAGCACTTATTCCCATGATCTATTATTTGTATTATTTATTATTTATATGATTGTCACTTGTATTACTAATGTGAAGCGCTATTTACACTAATGACGCGATATAAATAAAGACATACCTAAATACATACGGACCATCATCCGGCAAGGACCAAAATCGGTGAAATGTGGGTGTTCTCAATTTTATTAGTGAGACGCTATTAAAAGGCTGGTGCAAAACAATCAACGGGACAGATTCCAAATCATTACGATTTTGCCTGGATATTTGCTAGCTTCAAGTTAACTCATACATTTAAAAGCATTACATTATATTTCCCAACTAATAGTGATGGGGTTAATTCCATTTACTTAAAGCATACATGCAATTATTGGTAGGTCATGATTTACAACGTGTAGTGACAAGGAGGGAATGAACCTCTAGAGACAGGGTGTATGGCTCCTTCTGCCTGCACCCTACCCTTCCCCCCCAGCAGACTGTTCTATAAGAATCAGAGATGCTTACAGGGAGGAGACACACGCAATAAGGCTGAGCACCCACTCTCAGAGGCAAAATGAAATTTGTCCTAATGAAGCAATTATCAAAAGTCTTAAAAGGGTACGAAAAGAGAACAGCGCAGGACTCATTATCCAGAGGTTTATTTTTAGGATACAATAATAGGCCTCCTTTATGCGAGGAGCTGTGTGCACAGGTGCAGGCACTGCACTGCTGCAGCTGCACACACAGCAACATCCACTGACTTGCTGACGTAACCACTTCACTGCCAGAAGAGTCTGCAACACATGAAGTAGTAATGGGATGGCCAGTTCATAATCAACAATGTTAAGGCAACATGCAGCGCCTACGGGGGAATTCGTCAATGGCTTCCCCCGGCTGGCAGGATATCTCATGTTGGGCTGGCGTAGCTCTGGCTGGGGAGGCAGCAAATGCCGCTCCCCCATCCCCCCCGTCCTGATGTCCAACCCTGAACACTGCCCCTCTCCTCCCCCGCCAGACCCAGCAGAAGCCATTTTCTCTTGACAAAGGGTCTCTCAGCCCAATCCAGAGATGCAGGGTTCTGCTTTATTGTTTGCACAAGCACATTTTTGTACTTTTTATTACAGGTTCACCCACAGGAATAAAGCATACGTTTTTACATAGGATGCAAGGGGCTGCTGGGCATGTAATAACAGTGGTCTGGCGGCCAGATGAGCCCCAGGGAAAGATGGCAAAGGCTGGACTTGGCCTTTATTTTAGTCCCTTTGCCATCACAGGGGCATCTTAATGAGGGGTTGGAGGTAGGGGTTGTGGTCAGTGCCGGACCGAGACACTTCAGCGCCCCATGCAGGCTAAAATTATCGCCCCTCCTCCTGCAGCGTCAAATGATGCTGTAACATCACGTGTTGACGCGTTGCCATGACAACCTGATGCAACATGTTGTCCCGTTATCATGGAAACGCGTCGCCATGTGACTTCGGGATGCTGAAAGAGGAGGCAGCCAAAAAGGTAAGTGCAACATTTTTGCCGTGCCTGTGTTCCAACCCAGGCGCCATCTTTAAATCTCTGGGTCCTGTGCAGGCTCGTCAATATCAAGGGACATTTAAAGATGATGCATCAGAGCAGCAGGCAGGGTGGCAGCAGCAGCAGCAGCAGCAGCAAGGGACTGACATTGAAGAGGGTGCTCAGCCAACGGGTCATTGATTGAGCGGCGGCACAGGACATATTCTGCGCACCCTGTCCGGTGCCGCCTCTCCTTCAATGACCTGCATGGCCAAGCACCCTCATCAATGTCCCTTGCTGCTGAGTCCTTTGAGTGCCATCTTTAAATGTCCTTTAACATTGATGAGGCTGCGCAGGACACAGATGTTTAAAGATGGCGCTGGAGCATGTGGTGCCCCTTTTCAGCTGGCGCTCCAGACAAGTGTCGGGGGTGGGGGTAGATTTGGTGAGCCCCCCCTTTCCAGTTCTGGGGGAGGCAGAGAATTCATCTGCTAGGGGTATGCAGAGAGGTGGGAGGTAGCGAGGGATTGGAAAGGTGGGTCAGAGAGTGAAGAGGCTGAAACACGTGTCTAGAGGTAGCATGCCTCTCATCGGGGATGCTAGGCAGCCAGCGTCAGAAAAGGCTGCCTAGCTTCAGGAGAGGATGGGGTAGCAGGGGTGTGGGTACCCGGGGGAGTGTAAAAGCAGACCAGTGTGGCTAGCACGGCGAAGGCTGGTTTACTGGGTCAGCAAGCAGTTGCAAACACTGTGGTGGTGGTGCAGGAGACAGAACGGATGGTGCATGTATGTGGACATCTGGACATTGCTCCCGGAATACAAGGAGTTGCTGGTGAGAGTTGACAAGAAGGGGGATGATGAGAAGAAAGTATATTACAAAGAACCTTTGGGAATTGACTGGAAGCATATGTCATTCCTGCTAACCTGATAAAGGTGAAGTCGCCTATCTTATGCTCTGAGCTGTTTAAATACCAGGACACGTATTTGTGTAGGAGATGCGTGCAGAGGTTTAAACAGGAGACAGATTTAGGGGGGGGAAAAATATTCAGTCTCTTTATTAGCGAGGTTTTTTAACAACAAAAACACAGCTTATATGTCAGCAAACAAAAAGGAGCAGCCTAAATAAACATACCTAGCTCATGTGGAGCACTAACTATTACAAGTCCCTAGTCCCTATCTGTAGATCAGAAGGATAATCCCCTTACCAACAACAACACAAAGTTCAGTGTGGGCCAAGGCTTACATTTGGGGCCACTGGGTTCCTCCTATCGATATAGGGGTTGGAAAGTCCAAGGGCAGGGTTCCCTCCACAGCGACCCATGGTTTCTGACTGTCTTGTGCAGCGTGGTCAATCTTGTGTGCTCCAGGTGAAGTAAGCTTCCTGAATCCGAGAGATCACTGCAGTCCCTAATGCCAGGGTTTTTTATGTTTTGTTTCAAACAGTTTTTTTTTTTTTGTTATAATCAAGGTGGGGGTTGGCTACAGAACAAAGAAGGAGTGGGTTTGGAACAAAAAAACAATCAACATAAGTAAATTGACAATACATTACAGAAATAGTAATAACAATAGATATATTTAACAATAATAGTAATAGATAATATATGGGTTTTTAAAGGTCTTTAATGAGGCAGCTGAATAGACAATTAAAACAGGCCTCTGGCTTTAACCTGTTCTGTGCTGTCTCAGGCTCTGAAAGTCTGTCTCCCCATGCATGACTACGTGACAGGGAATCCGCCCTGTTACAGGGAGGCTTTTAAGACATATGGAGACCTGTTGGAAAAAAACAACCAGGTTTTTCACCAAAGGATGATAGCCAGAAGAAGTGTCAAAGACATGAATCTAAGTCTCAAAGACATGAATCTATGGCAGTTGCTCATGGTGCCCCAGTGTCCTTCATCCTTTAGGTGTGGGGTCAGCGGTCTATTGCACATCGGGCAAACAACCTGCTCTGCGAGAGGTGTTTGTTTAACATTGTCATGGCCTCCTAGACTTGCTGATCCTAGCCATAGTTCCTTTCTCTGTCCACCGTGTGTACTGCTGATTTCCGTCTGCTCTGGGGTTCCTCTGTCTGTTTGTCTCCTCTTGTTGCTCCTGTCCTCTGTCCTTATAGATTCCTGTTTCCTGTTCCTCCCTTGCCTTTGTTTTGTGTCGGACTCCTTATGCCCATACACATGCTTCTGCCTCTGTTCTTGTTCCGTGTTGGAGTCCTGTACATTATTAAAGGCCCTTGCTGGTAATCTGGCTTGTCCCTGTTTGTTACCTGCACCCTGGTCTCAGTCCCTGTTTCTTAGTCTAAGCCCCTGGTCCCTAGTGTCAGTCCCTGCTCCCTAGTGTCAGTTCCTGCTCCCCTGTCCTGCTCCTGCCTTCCTGTTGCCAAACCCTGCTTGTGACCCCAACCACGCTACCTGCCACCTGCCTCCGACCTCAGCCTGTGACCCCAACAATCCTTGCCTGCTCCCCGCTGTTCTGGCCACCGAGGTCCTACCTGCTCCAGGAGTCTCCCATTGACAGAAAACAAAGCCCACTTCTGGACCTCGCTGGAACAGATCCATCAACTGCCTGCTTCAGCAGGCCCCATCCGCTTGCTTTGGGGTGAAAATAAGTACTTTTTTTAGTGTTTGAATATCCCATTTGGGATCCTGAAGGATTTTGTTGCCACAAAGGGTTCTGCAGGGTTTTTTGTCCCACTTTGTCCCTGAGAAGAATTCCCTTAAAAGAAAAAGTCTTCCCTGCAGTACCTGTTATCTCCATTTCAGACTCTCAGGCTTTCATTCCCTAGATAAAGCTTGTCTTTCCCTGCATTTCTGGGTGGGCCACTGCAGATTTTCAGACTTGCATTTCTCAAAACAGATTTGCTTTTGATTTCTTTGCTTGGGTATACCACTGCTAGTTCTCATGGACTGATATCACCCAATTTCTTGCCTCCATTTCCTCTCTGAATGAGAAGAGTGAGCTGCTAGTTCTAGGGGATTTCAACTTCAATTGGCTTGACCCTAAAACCACAAAATCCAGATACAACTCAAGTCACTTAACCTATCGCAACTCATTTCCCAACCCACACGAATAAACCTGAAGTCGCATAACCATTCCTTGCTAGACTGGATTCTCTCCTCAAACCCCAGCAGAATCCAATCCTCTGGCATCCTTCCTGATATTTTCAGTGACCATGCAATAGTGTACTGTGTAAGGAAAATTAAACCGCCCCATTCAAGCCCTAAAGTTCTCCTCACTAGAACATTTAAAAACTTTAACCCACAACAGTTTCTGGATGACCTTACCAACTGCCCATGGCACAGAATCGATTTAATTCCCGACCCTGATTCTGCGCTCGACTATTTCCAATCCGAGTTCTTAAAACTCTGCGATACCCATGCTCCACTACGCAGAATAAGGGTACGGGGTGCCCACCTTCCATGGGTTACACCTGACCTTATAGCACTCTACCAGTTCAGGGATGCCTTGTGGAAAAGCTACAAAGTAACTGGCACTACCAAGGATCTCAATCACTACAGATGCCTGCGGAACGTGTGCACAAGGCAAACAAGGTATGCAAAAGCACAATATTACTCTGACAATCTCCACCAAAATACATCAAACCCAGGTAACTTCTGGAAGGTTATCAACAATATATTCCAGGCTCCTAACCATCAACAACCAAGTAATATCACTAAGGGGGATATTACTCTGACAAACCCCACTGACATTGCAAATGCATTCAATGATTACTTTGTGGGGTGTGCCACTAACTTATTAGCGAAACGCAGCACAAACCCCAAACATGAATCTCATCCTGGGAGTATCCCTACAGTCCCACCCCCTCCCAACACTGCCCACAATTTTCAATTTAGCCCAGTATCTGAAGAGGAGATTACACAAGCGCTCCTCAAACTAAAACTAAGCAGCCAATGTGGACCCGACTTACTACAATCTAGGTTCCTACGACTTGGTGCCCCAGCCATTGCCAAACCAATTGCGTCCATAGTCAACTCTATCCTGTCTGCAGGCCATATCCCTAAGACCTGGAAAACTGCCAGAGTTGTCCCAATCTTCAAAAGTGGGGACAAAAACACTGTCTCAAACTACAGGCCAATCTCACTTCTCCCAATTCTATCCAAAGTTATGGAAAAATGTGTCCACTCCCAATTAAGCGATTTCTACACCAAGACAAATTTCCCTAGCCAATTCCAGTCTGGGTTTCGTCCCAAACACTCCACCGTAACTACCCTGCTAAAAGTTTGCAATGAAATCCAGTGTGGAATGGAACGGGGACAACTCACTGGTGCAGTATTCCTAGATTTTGCAAAGGCTTTTGACACAGTTGATCATGTTATCCTGCTTAACAAACTCCAGAGCTCTGGAATAGGGAAACATGCTTTAAACTGGTTTCAGTCCTACCTATCAGGAAGATCCCAACATGTGTCCATCTCAGGCTCTAACTCCAACCCCCTGGATATCACCTGTGGTGTCCCGCAAGGCTCTGTTCTGGGGCCCCTACTCTTCTCAGTGTTCATTAATGATCTTCCCACAGCTTGTAAGGAAGCCTCAATACACATGTATGCAGATGACACAATCCTATATGCACACAGCCATAGCCTCTCTGACCTTCAACACATACTTCAGTCTGACTTTTTGAGACTCGAAAACTGGATTTCCCAAAACAAACTGTTTTTAAACACTGACAAGACTGTAACAATGGTATTTGGGACCAAGACTAAATTTTTAAAGCTTCCAGCGACTGAGCTCCAGATTAGAACCAAC
>WSYH01017444.1:0-11919 GCA_036426205.1 Ascaphus truei | reverse complement strand
TGAAAATGTGCCCTTGTATTCTCCAACGTCTTAGCGTGAAAATACACCAGCTGCCCGACTCGGGATGACTTCAACCTCCGGAGGATTTAGCCCACTCTTATAGCGCTGATGATCTGGGAAAACAAAATGGTGGACGAGCTCGGAGGAAAGCAGTAATTGAGTCAGACAGTGAAGCTTTGTCAAAAACTGTTCTCCTGTTTATTGAAGGGTATACAGCCAGTTTATATAGCAAACTTGAGCATAGAAAAAAACATACATATGAGAACATACTTCCCCTTTTAATTTACAGTCTGTCTATCTCAGCAAAATAACAGTTAGACATCATAGACAGTTTATAGTCTGGGAAGGGGCCTTAATACCGAACTTGGAGGCAGTTAAAGGAAATGTCAGTATGTTGTGTAATGCATTCTTGTGTAACTTATGCCCAATATGGCTGAAGACAAGTTCCTGTTTTCTACAGGGCAAAATAAGTCTGAACAAATACAGTTCAGCTAGCGATAAGTAGGTGATAGGTCAGGTCATTTTCTCAGACCTGCCTGGACAGCACAATTACGTATGGCATATAGCATGTGGTTAGTTCCTGAGACTTAAACGTTAGTACAGAATAGTTATAGAAAAAATGGTTATCCAGCAATCAAAATGGAGTCCCCCCTTATATGCACATTTACAATCCCCCCTTTTGTCATCACAAAATGACAATTAACCTCTAGGATATGGGGGTCTCGTATTGGATTTGAATGTTATCATAATCCATCAAAGGTATCTGGACTCTAGTGGCAGTAGGTCCAGAGCCATGTATCATATTTGGGAAACTGTGAATGGGGGCATTAACGTCCAGTGATGCATATGTGTGATCAATTGACTTACCAAAAGGCATAATCATTTTACATAAAGATAAGCACATTAATTTGCAACATGAAATAATAACAACTAATACTACAAATATGCAAACGATAAATATCAGTCCCATAACAATTCTCTTTCCCTCATTTTGTCATGGGTCCATAACCTAACAACTACTATATTGTTTTTGATATTGTCGATATACTTTGTCGTACTGAAATAGTGGTGCAGGTTTTGGGGGTCCGAAGAAAATAAATATATATATATATATATGTGGCCACAGGAGTTCTTGTTTGTAGAGAGATATATATCGGTGTGGCTGGTATGATATCTTTTCTGTTTACCGGGTTGACTATTACTACAAAAACTATTACCAATTTCTAAATTACTATTCACACTGCTCTTCTGTAACTACTAGCACATTATGGCGGCTAAAATTTGTGAAAATTGGTGGGGGCTAATTTCTACCGGGAGCGATTGCACAAATATCCATCTTGCACGCATCTTTCATACTGCATTTATTCAGAATGGCAAAACAGAAAAATGGCTGCTATGGTAAAAAATGGCTGACTTATGATCCTTTCCTTGTGGCTGACACACGCCTCTGGGTGACCTCCCACTTTCCTCATAGCCTCATATCCAATCTTCTTAGTCCCCTCTTATTCTTTAGAGACAGTCTATTTAAAGAACAGTTAACCATTGCATAGTCCTGCTGGACCAGGAGATTGTCCAATTGTGCCTTGTCATTCTTTTTCGGCCATTATATCGGCACAGTTGATTTCTTCTCGGTCTCTTCTTCTGGGGGACTGCTGACATCACCGAAAAGAGGCATAGCGTGGTGGGGGTGCAACGCACTTCTGGATCAAAGTTTACTGCATATGACACATACATAGAGAGTGATGAGTAGGACAGACACACACACAAAAGCATCCAATAGCTTCGCTTCCAGAGAACTAATCCAACCACCAAGTCCCAACAAATCCCATCCGTCATCTCTACCTTTAAACACTGGACTATTTTCCCCAAATAACATGACCTGTTCTAGTTGTAGGGTAATATTCTATCTGTCCTCCTATCACAGAGTCAATAACTTCCCTAGGGCAAACTCTTATTTCTACACCCTTCGTAACCAATTTCTTATAGATGGTTCTACAAATGTCTTATTTCATATTGTCTTTTTCTCAAGGGATTAAATATAACACTTATTTTCCCTGGGGTGCAACCTATTGAATATAGATAGTATATTGGGTTATATTATACATAAAATATGGGCTTTGTTTACTAGGATTCCATTGTGTGACAAAAGGTGTGCATATATGCTATACACAAATCAATAAAAACAAAATAACAATTACTAAACAAAATATACCTGTTCCTACCCTATCGTCTTTGTGTGCACACTATTTACACAAACCTAATAGACTATACATTTATAATTAAAATAACAAAACCTGTAAAGAAAAAAGATTATTAAAAAGTTCAAAGTTCATGTGTTGAGGCCTGGAATTTTGGCTGTGTCTCTAGGCTTTTCCACTTTGGATACGGTGCAGATTGAAGCAACTGTGGGTGGTGCTGGGATAAGTTTCATATGCGTAACGTGGATCCAAAAAGAGACCTCTGCCACTTTATTTGCTGTATTGGTGATGAGTAGTACTTTTAATAGTAGTAGTAGCGTCTTTTCATCTGGGATGAAGAACGTTCTTGCATAGGAAATGCTTGACCATTAACCCATCTCTCGTAGGTGCACTTTCAACTTTGACATGTGCCTAGAGAGACTCAAAAATATATCAGTTGCATACAATACTTACTAATTGTTTTACTAAACAGTCACTGTGGTCCTGACTTTGCTACAATCTAAATTCAGCTATTTGCCAAACCAAAAGAAAAAAATGACTAAAATAATTCTGTATAGAACTCCAAACTAATTACTTGTAATGTAATTTCTTTGAAAAGTGCTGAGCACACTGCCAACCTTAAAAGGCACTCGCATTATTCTTAAAAATAAATAAATAATAATTTCAGATTTCGTTCATCCCGGGCACTAACCCATCTAACTTCTGGGCATAGACAGCTATATGATAAACAGCAATAATACCCCTCCTTTGTTCACATAATTTTATATATGAACAATATTACAGAAAGGATAACAGCATTCAAAACATTCTTTGATAAAGGTCCCACGGACCGAAATGCATCAGAGGACCTGTCAGCACGATGTCTGATTAAAGTCTACTTTTAACTCAACCCTGCCTCTCTCCTTCTATTGCTGTGCTGCTGTCAACCTGTCCCGTTGGGGGAAGATTTTCTCTATCTACTAACACTGCAGGCACGCCGGGCTGGTGCTACGCCTACACGCTGATTCCACGTCTCTCCTCGTCATCCTGCTGCGACGCCTGAGCCGCCGGTCACGTGACCGCCCCCTGCGACCAGCTTGGTGCAGGAGGGTTGGCGGCGGATGCATCCACGCTCCTTACGGATGCCAGGACCATCACTTCGGGGTACGCTGAAGGCACAGAGGAGCATCATTATTTCATCCTTCATACCACACACTCATCAACCGTGAGTCTTTCTATCTCGGCGTTTTTGGAGCTCTTTCTGAGCCAGCCGCTGGGAGAGACATCAGGTCATATATTCAAGCTGTTTCTATACAGCCGTGTGGTAGGATTTCATTATGACTATCTCTCTAAGGCTTACAGCACCACCCGCAACTTTCTACTGAGCACCTATAGGGTTAAGAATTTTCTTCACCTGTGTATACCAGCATTCAAAACATAACTAACTATTGTTGTTTGATCTGTAGCTAAACTAACTTGAATCCTTTGGGTATAAAATTTGCATTAAAAACACTGAAAACACTACTGAATATAAATATAAGCAACTATTGTCTTCTGACAGAAACATCCTGTAATATAAGAAATTATAGACACAGATTTAAAAAAAATTTTTTTTTTTTTTTTTCCTCGGATTGGAACAAGCTTGAAATAGCTTTCTGGGCATCCTGCCAAAACCTTGGAACAAAACAGGTAAGAAAAAAAAACTGTTAATTACATTACAATATAATTTGGGACATCTAAAAATGCAGCTCCTCACACGGCCTGATAACAGAATAAAATGTGACACACAAAAGAAACAAAAATAATACAACAAAAATTACCAAGACAAGGCAATGCAAAACTGTTTGATCCTGCTCGCAAACTATATTAATAAAACAGTTAAACCTAATTTGTAGCTACAGAGCTTCGGTAAACTTTCGTGTCTCAAATGTATCTCCGCACATTTTTTCAACTGGAGAAGGGGGGCTGTCTGGGCTGCTATTCTGATTCTCTCTCTCCCTCTCTCTCTCTTGACATGGAAATAGAGAAGTTGGAAAAGGATGTCTTTCTGGTTTTTAAGAAATCATCGTCTGGCCAGAACGAATAAATCCTCAAAATATACCAGTGACCGGGCTGAATTATAATTTTTTTTTCTTTTTTTTCTGACATTTGCCTATCTTTTTGTCCTTTTCTCTATAACCAGTCAAACTCTCCCTTTCCCATTATTGATTAGTTTGTGTTATAGTGCGGGTGTTTCTTACCTTTAAAATTTAAACTTAACATGAGCAATTAATTATGTTCTTATTTCAGAAACACTTGCAAGTACCTAGATAAAATTGTATATATACAATAAACCGACATTCATATTATTCAATGCACATAAAACTTTCACATAGTTAGGATTCAGTCAGATTATACAAGCACACAGGGATTACTCAATCAACCTTTTTACCATATTTATAAAATTTAATAAAACATTCTGGGGAAAAACTAATTTTCCTACCTTGAATTTACACACAAAACATATTTTCCACTAAGATTTACAATACTTGAGAATCTCAATACCGGCGGGAAAGACCCGTCTGAATTTAGACAAAAATATTCTACTAAAAAAATTCTCTGGTTCCCTTCTTAGGGGCTGGTTTGCAATTACTGGAAAAATATCTTGTCTCTTTACAATCATAGCACTTCCTGTCCTTTCTTTTCCATTGTTTTCTTAGAGCTTCTTGCTCTTTTTTTTTTTTTTTTTTACGTTTATGTTAAATATAAATACAGCAGTTTGGAGTTATAACACACTTTTTTTTTTTTTTTTTTTTTCATTTGTATTTTTTTAGCGTTGTTTTGACAGACCTGCATAAAACTGTGCCACAGTGTCAGTATCTGATTCTGATTCATCCTGTGACTTTTCCCTGTCCCATGAACGGTCCCTGACAGGGGTTAATTCCTGCCTAGAGTCCGTCTCTTCCCCATCCGTACCGATCTGCCTGGCAGGCATATCAATAGGGAGTGGTCTAGGGAGCCTATTGCTTGGGGTTCCCCATGAAGCCATAAGAACTTCTTTATCGGAGACTGCCTCAGAGCCTGTGACCTAGGAAAGGTTAAGGGATCAGGGTTTTTTTTTTAGAACAGGGACACTGGGGTAAATTGGGGCTACCTATGGAAATGGTAATTGTCCCGATGCCATAGGGGCAGGGGGCAAATATGCATTTTGAGAGTTATATATATATAAAAAAAAATTTCAGTTGACAGCACTTAAAAGATGCAATTTTGACACAGGCTGCAGCATATTCCTTATCAGTTTTAACAATGCTAAAATCAACCTCTGCCTCAGCACAATCCTGTGTGTCAGCTAACAATGATTCATATTCGCGTTTTTTTTTTTTTTTTTAGCAGTGCGAATCAAATCGTTCCTAGTAGTATTTTTAGGTATGAAAACAGATGATTGCGGTGTAACTAGGACAGGTTTGGCATTACTATGTGCGGGAGTTAATGTTACAGCACATGAATCAGTCAATACCTCTTTAAATTCCTCAGCTAGTTCCCTTACAGAAGCACAAAAATCCTTAACTCTATGATTGCTGGCTCCTGCAGATGATTCAGACGTCACAGAACCTGCTGAAGCAGTGGTTTCTTTAAGTTTCCTTAAAGGCAATTGGTTACGGGGTGATGGTATATCGGAATGAGACGAATCTGAAGTATCGTCTTCCCATTCACTCTCCCTGGAGACAGGGGGTGAAACGAGAGATGAAACTTTTGTGGAGCTTACGGCATTGGGAAGCTTTCTGTTTGGGCTTTCTTTACAGGACGACTTATGATGCTCAGATTCAGATAGGTGTGCCACCTCTGATTATGCATCGTCTCTCAACTCCACATAGGTGGGTAGAGAGGGCTGTGGGCAAATGCCATTACTCTCCTCCCTGCGTACGGATGCAGGAGGTTTGGGGTGATGACTTGCAGCATAGTGTGATAACGCTGCCAACATGTTAGGATCAAAACTTGGAAATAGTGGCACAGGTGTGATAGGACTATACGGGGGTACTTGTAACATCACAGAAGGCGGCGGTGTTGGGGGTAAAATATCTGGAGGTAAAAAACTCCTGTGGGGGTACATTAGGGGCTTGGGAATACATCATAGTGAGATTATTAGGCGGGGGTGGCCAAATTGGCTCCTCAAATTTTGGGTTATTATTTTGTTTAGCCTCATCAATGTGAGGTGCAACTTTTACCCAAATGCGGCCACATAATGCCATATAATGCATGTCTCACTCGGGATCAGGCTGAAACCATAGCCATTCAGGATCTCCACCCAAACATAATCCTTTTATCATTGTCATATGATATGCGGCAAAACTACCTTCCCATCATTTAGACAATACAATACACACTTGATTAAAATAACCAAAATCAAGCAAGCACTGCACTGTAAAAATATATGAGCAACACAACGTAATATCATGCACTTATATGCTTAGCACTTATATACTTAGCACTTATATATCTTACGCACTGATATACTTAGCACTTATATATCTTACGCACTGATATACTTAGCACTTATATACTTATGCACTTATATACCTTATGCACTTTAATACAGAAAAAAAAGAAAAAATCCCTTAAAAATCCCTTACAATCCTCCTCCCCCCTTAAAAAAAATACACTTTTCCCACAGACACTTTAAGAGTTTTTCAAGCAGATACCCAACTATATCGCTTGTTCCTATCTCTCAACAGGGACTATAACCCTGTGTATATACTTCTGTCAAGGATTCATGTAATCCTGACTTCACTTTGAGTCCTTTACTCAAGTGTTTCTATGGTTTTTCCTTAACCTTGAATCATCCGGTGCAGCGGTAACTCTAAAAAACTTCTAAACTTTAAAACCTTATGGGCTCTTTGGGCAAGGAGACACAGACGGATAATATACAGATAAAATATATATCTTGTATGCTTACCCCGAATGTGGCTTCTATCCCACTTCTGACACCATGAAAATGTGCCCTTGTATTCTCCAACGTCTTAGCGTGAAAATACACCAGCTGGCCCGACTCGGGTATGACTTCAACCTCCGGAGGATTTAGCACACTCTTATAGCGCTGATGATCTGGGAAACAAAATGGTGGAACGAGCTCGGAGGAAAGCAGTAATTGAGTCAGACAGTGAAGCTTTGTCAAAAACTGTTCTCCTGTTTATTGAAGGGTTATACAGCCAGTTTATATATCAAACTTGAGATAGAAAAAAAACACACATATGAGAACATACTTCCCCTTTTAATTTACAGTCTGTCTATCTCACCAAAATAACAGTTTAGACATCATAGACAGTTATAGTCTGGGAAGGGGCTTAATACCGAACTTGGAGGCAGTTAAAGGAATGTCGTATGTTGTGTAATGCATTCTTGTGTAACTTATGCCCAATATGGCTGAAGACAAGTTCCTTTTCTACAGGGCAAAATAAGTCTGAACAAATAAAGTTCAGCTAGCGAATAAGTAGGTGATAGGTCAGGTCATTTTCTCAGACCTGCCTGGACAGCACAATTACGTATGGCATATAGCATGTGGTTAGTTCCTGAGACTTAAACGTTAGTACAGAATAGTTATAGAAAAATGGTTATCCAGCAATCAAAATGGAGTCCCCCCTTATATGCACATTTACAACTATCCTACCTCTTCTAACACAACACATTGCAGGCCTATCCTACCTCTTCTAACCGCACATTGCAGGCCTGTCCTTCCTCTTCTAACACAGCACATTGCAGGACTATCCTACCCCTTCTAACACAGCACATTGCAGGCCTATCCTACCTATTCTAACACAACACATTGCAGGCCTATCCTTCATCTTCTAACACAGCACATTGCAGGCCTATCCTACCTCTCCTAACACAGCACATTGCAGGCCTATCCTACCTCTTCTAACACAGCACATTGCAAGTCTATCCTACCTCGTTTTAACAACACATTGCAGGCCTATCCTACCACAGCACATTGCAGGCCTATCCTACCTCTCCTAACACAGCACATTGCAGGCCTGTCCTACCTCTTCTAACACAGCACATTGCAGGCCTATCCTACCTCTCCTAATACAGCACATTGCAGGCCTATCCTACCTCTCCAACACAGCACATTGCAGGCCTATCCTACCTCTCCTAACACAGCACATTGCAGTCCTATCCTACCTCTCCTAACACAGCACATTGCAGGCCTATCCTACCTCTCCTAACACAGCACATTGCAGGCCTACCATACCTCTTCTAACACCATTTTAAATGTGTCTGTAACTGTTACATATGCCCATAATAATATATTATCTCTTAAATGTCCATGACATGTCCGTAAATTGAATGTACTGTATTGCCACTGTTCATTTAATGCAACCATGTATTGTTATAACTCTGTGCCCAGGACATACTTGAAAACGAGAGGTATCTCTCAATGTATTACTTCCTGCTAAAACATTTCATAAACAAATAAGCATTCTATAGATTGGAGATGTACAAACTCCATGTGCCCATGGTTCAACTAGTAATATAAGAGTGATAGAGCACTAACAACTTGAAGTCACGAGTTATAATAATAACTTTATTTCATATAGCGCTTCCCCCAATGGGACTCAAAGCACATCCCAGTTACAGTACAGCGCACAGTACGCAGCACATAGGAATTTTACAGACCCAGTCCCTGCCCGGATGAGCTTACAATATATGTTTTTGTTCCTGAGGCACAGGGAGATCAAGTGACTTCCCCAAGGTCACAAGGAGCTGACAGCGGGTTATGCATCTCTGCTTAGATTGTAAGATCTCCACTGTCACATTGTTCCCCTTTTATGGCCGTAGCACTTATTCATTTTCCTTGCGTTACAGCATCTTATGTGCTCAATCAATCTTCCATTAATGGGATTACCTACAATAATACTTTAAATAAAATGTGTAAATATGTCAAAGGACCCTCCTGCTAGTAAGCAGCACTTCCTCATATTTGGGAACTTCTGAATACGTTGCTGGAGTATATGGGACATCTTGTAGTGAGAGCATTTGTAAGGAGTCTGTTACCTGAATTCAGCCAATCCTCTTCTTCACATAAGACATCTTCCTCGTGTTCTGTGGCATGAGACATTGAGCACCCAAATTAACATTAATCCCCACTATAACAATTCCTTTTCTTGGCAGGGTTTGTGATTGCAGAGATTTATTGCAATAAATCTTTCAAGGTCGATAAACATTACCGAGCCTGCGTGGGCAACTCCAGTCCTCAAGAGCCATCAACAGGTCAGCTTCAGCACAAGTGCCTCAATCAGTGGCTGTTTTTGACTGAGCCACTGATTGAGCCACCTGTGCTGAAGCAGGGATATCCTGAACCCGACCTTTTGGTGGCCCTTGGGGACTGGATTAGCCCACCCCATGCACTAAAAGAAGAGAGACTATACCCTGTTTTATAATTTGTACAGTATCTGCATCTATGGATTCCCATATGCTAAGAGTGCAGAACTTACAGCGATATATGCACTTAAGTGCAAAGAAAAAATCAGATGGAACTACCGTTATTTCCGGACTATTGAGCACACCTGAATATAAGCCGCACCCACTGAATTTTAAAAAAATTATTATTTTGAACATAAATAAGCCGCACACGTCTATAAGCCGCAGGTGCCTACTCCCCCTGCACCTCACATCAACACCCCCTGCACCTCACATCAACTCCCCCTGAACCTCACATCAAGCCCCCAGCACCTCACATCAACCCCCCCTGCACCTCCCATCACTCTCCCCCTGCACCTCCCATCACTCTCCCCCTGCACCTCCCATCACTCTCCCCCTGCACCTCCCATCACTCTCCCCCTGCACCTCACATTAACCCCCCAGCACCTCACATTAACCCCCCAGCACCTCACATTAACCCCCAGCACATCACATCAACCTCCCCTGCACCACACATCAACCCCCCATGCACCACACATCAAGCCCCCCAGCACCTCACATCAACCCCCCCTGCACCACACCTCAACCCCCCCTGCACCACACATCAAGCCCCCCAGCACCTCACATTAACCTACAGCACATCACATCAACCCCCCCTGCACCTCACATTAACCAGTAAATACCTCTGCCGTCCAATCTAGCAAGCAGCAGGCAGGAAGTGCCTCAATGCTAGAGCGCGCTGCTACTCTGCGAGGGGGAGAGCGGGCTCGTGGGGGATGGTGACAACGGGCTCGCGGGGGGGCGCGGGAGAGTGGACTCGGGAGGGAGGGGGAGAGCAGAAAGCCACCGCGGGCCGCACAGTGAGTACAGGCGGGCCGCGTGTTGTGCAGGCCTGGTCTAATGAAAGCTTCATGCCGCCAAAAAACTGAGCACTTCACAGAATGTGTTTTTTTGAGAAAAAAAAATTTGAAAGCGGGAAAAATCCATATATTAGCCGCGTCATTGTTTAAGCCGCGAGGTTCAAAGCATGGGGAAAAAGTTGCGGCTTATAGTCCGGAATTTACGGTACTAATCATGCATTTGTGTTTTAGTAAAATCTGCACCTACTCCACTGCTGTTGTCTTTGGTTAACAGTTATTTATGCTATGTGCCCTTCAGAGACAGGCTAACCTTGTGGGAATCTGTGAGTGTATCTATAGATTGATGTATATACTCCTTGCAGATGTCAGCAAAATGCTTTTCCCTTCAATGACCACCAAGTTAATTAAAAGAGCTCGCTGCTGCCGCAGTCTACAGTAAAGGATGGTCTATGAGCTCTCTTAAGTATTTGGACAACACTTTTAAATTGAATCAAACTCTGGGTCCAGGATCAGTATTTAGTGAGGCATTGAGCGCTGCTAACTTAATATAATTTGTGTTATATCGGGCTCCGACATACTTTTAATGCACACCATGGTAAGACGACATTGCTGTGGTAATTAATGCATGGTTATATGGGCTTAAGTAATGCAGTTGATATTACTTTGTACTATTGGATACATACATTCATAGCATATTCTAAAATGTCTCATCTAATTTCAGCACTTTGTACATAATCTAGAACAATGGTTCCCAAGAGCGCGGGTACCACTGAAGGACTTTTCAAACTTTGGGATGCCCTGCTCTTCAGACCTTACTTATCCCTTCTTCGCTTAAACGCAACATACTCGCCTTCCTTTTAACACACACTCCACACTCTACACCCAACGCAGAGAGGGGGGGGGCGAGCCGGGAGAAGTGTCCCGGGCCCGGTGGCTGTGGGTTGTCCGGCCGGTCGGTGCTAGAAGTTGGGCCAACTTCTGTATCCAGCTGTTTGGCCTCCTGGTTGCTGCAGCCAGGCCCCGGTTAACCCCAGCTAATGCCCGCCTCTTCCCAATGTAAAAATGACAGTTAATAGTAATTATATTCCTTTCTTATATAGCGTTGACAGTATGCAGAACTGACCCTGGAATTTTTAAGCGTTGATTGCCCATAGAGCTAACAATCTAATTTTGGTGCCTGAAGCACAGGGGGATAAAGTGACTTATACAAGTACACAAGGAGGTGACAGATATTTGGACCAGGTTTATCCATGTTAGAGACCGTGATTACCACTTGGCTGCTTATTTAGTTACTTAAACGAACTTAGGCATTCGTTACCATTGTTCTGTGAAGGGACAGTTAGTTTTGTTAATGTAAAGTGGGACTTAGCCTATGACTTGCAGGTTATTTCTAATTTAGTCTAACATTAAGACTACTGTTAAGTGAAATTGGAATATAAATCTCAGGACTTTTTTTCCCTGAAGCTAATGTCACAAGATAATTCGGT
>WSYH01017443.1:0-11921 GCA_036426205.1 Ascaphus truei | reverse complement strand
GAGAAACAAGGCAAAAAGAAGAGAAAAAGGCAGGAGGGAGACAGGTCGATGAGTTAGAAAGACAGGTTAGGGCAAGCTTGCTGTTTTGAGTAATGGTATGACTGTTGCATGTTTGAAGGAGGATGGAAAGGTTCCAGGCAGAGGGAGGATGTTAAAAATGTGTGTGAGAGCGTAGGGATTATGTAGGAGCAAGAGTTTAGGAGAGGGAGGGAATGGGGGTCAAGAGGGAAGGGTGGGGTAGAGGGAGAAGGGGCGATCAACAGCGACACATCCTCCTCTGAGACAGTGGAAAAAGAGTCAAGGAAGGAGGAGGAGAGTTAGGAAGAGGTGTGTAGGATGGGAAGAAGAAACAGAAAGGGGATGTGTTCTGACGTTGGATTCCACCTTTCCTTAAAATAGTCAGCAAAGTCCTGAGCGGAGATGGAGGAAGGAGAGGCAGCTGAGGGGTGGTTGAGATAGAGTATCAAAGACAGAGAACAGTCGGCGTGGGTTAGACTTGTGATGTTGATTAGTGAGTGAAGAAAAAAGTAGGCTTGATTAGCTTGCGAGAGGGCAGAGTGTGAAACAGGTATAGCATAAATTTGTAGTGAAGGAAGTCTGCGAGAGTGTGAGACTTCCTCCAGAGGCATTCAAAGGAAGAGTGGAGGAACGCGCAGCATGCCGTGTGGTGTGTGGGAATTTAGCCAGGGTCTAGGGTTAGAAGGGCGAGTGCGGCAGAGAGAAAGTGGGGCATGTAGATCAAGAAGAGGAGGAACGACAGTGTTTGTAGTTCCTGACCAGGTTGTTGGGGTCTGTAGCAGAGCTGAGAGAGAGGAGAGGGAGGAGATAGAGTGGACTCAAAGTCAGGTAAGTGAATAGAGCGCGGTTTCTGCAGAACCCGGGGTGTGTAGATGGAGGTGGAGAGGGGAGAGCAGAGATAGAGAGGAAGAGATGAGATGATGGTTCAGAGAGAGGAAAAGGGGAAATGGAATGGGAGGAGGAGAGGCGAGAGAGAAGTTCTTAGTGAAACCAGTCTAAGTATGTGGCCATCCTTGTGGGTGCTGGCTGCAGTCCACTGTTGAAGGCCAAAAGAAGAGGTTAGAGAAAGAAAGCGGGAAGCCCAAGGGAGAGAGGGGTCATCAATGTGGCAATTGAAGTCCCCAAGGAGAAGAACAGGAGAGAAAGAAAAGAGGCCAGGATTCAAAGTGAGAGAGAAAGGCAGAAGGGGGATGAGTAGAGTTGGTGGGCGATGATGACCGCCACATGAACAGGGAGAGGAGAGAAAATCTGGACAGTGTGGAGCCTCAAAGGAGGGAAAAGCAAGAGAGGAGGAATAGGAAGGGTTCGGTAACGAACAGAGAGAGGAGAGCAGGAGCCCCACAACCTCCACCCCGCCATCAGTGCGCGGAGTGTGTGGGAGAAGGAAAGGCCACCTAGGAGAGGGCAGCTTCCAGAGCAGAGTCAGACTGAGTGAGCCAGGTCTCTAGTATAGCAAAAGAGAAGCAGGAGAGTGAGAGAGAAAGAAGTCATGCACAGAGAGGAACTTGTTAGAGAGGGAGCGAGCACATTCAAAGGGCACAGGGAGAAGGGAGAGAGGAGGGAGGGGTGGCAGGGGATGGGTATGAGGTTGGAGGGGTTGACACCAGAAGGAGTAGAGGTTGCAGTTGGCAGGGAGACAAGCGCATGTAGGAATAAGGACAGGGACCAGGATTGGGAGAGATATCCAGAAGCAAGGAGGAGAAGCATGGATAGAAAGAATGTGTGAGGAGGATTTTAGGGGGTGTTGTTTTAGTGCAGGGGATATAGTGTGTGGTGTCAGAGGACGCAGGTAAGAAAGGAGTTCATGTGAACAGAGAAGTGGTGAAGGAAGGAGAGATGGAGATATATGAATGGAGTTAGAGACATAAGAGGCTGGTGGTAAAAAGAAGTGCATAATTTGAGAAGAAGTGAAGTCACTGACAAATATAAATGGTAAAGGCAGCATCACAGCAGTAATGATGCAGTCTGGTATAGATGATATCCTCCTTCCAGCGTAGTTCAAATGCAGGAATCGGGACAGATGGTATTGCAGATAATGATTCGTTTCTGGTATGTATCAAGCACTAGTAGTATACAGTATGTTGCCACTGTTTTTGCAAAAAATACACAGACGTGATATGCACACTGCTGGAGTATAATATACCCCGTTGACCTATTATATCACACTGATTTTGCAGTTTTACAATGACCAGGTAATGGCATGAGCCGAAAAACATAAGCCACAAATGTGGAAGATACCAGAACAATCTCTTTAGGCAGCTCCAAGACTACCATTTGAACATTGTATCTAAGGTTGTTTTTATTTATACATTTGTTGTTTGCATAAGCGCTGATTTTACACCTGTTTTTTCACTAAGTCTACAATTTACCTGCACTTTTCCAGCGGAGTCTCACGCCGGAGTATACCTCATTCAGCAACTTCAACTTTAGAGCATAGTTCCCACCCAAAATTGTGAGAAAGAGATTTTTTCTCTATTTTGTTCTCTTCTTTGCATGTACAGATGCAGCCACGAGTATCTGAACACTTGCCTCTGACACCACACAGCTATATCCCCTGCACTAAAACACACCCTATAAATCATCCTCACACATCCTCTTTCTATCCATGCTTCTCCTCCTTGCTTCTGGGGATATCTCTCCCAATCCTGGTCCCTGCCTTATTTCTACATGCGTTCAGCCTCGCCTGCCAATTGCAACCTCTACTCCTTCTGGTGTCAACCCCTCCAACCTCATACCCATCTCCTGCCACCCTCCCTCCTCTCTCCTTTTTCTCCTGTGCCCTTTTGAATGTTTGCTCCCTTTTCTAACAAGTTACTCTTTGTACTTTGTACTCTTTTTTCTCTCTCACTCTCTGCTCCTATTTGCTTTAACTGAGGCCTGGCTCACTCAGTCTGACTCTGCTCTGGAAGCTGCCCTCTCCTATGGTGGCCTTTCCTTCTCCCACACTCCGCGCACTGATGGCAGGTGTGGAGGTGTTGGGCTCCTGCTCTCCTCTCCTCTCTCTGCCGTTACTGAACCCTTCCTATTCCTCCATCTCTTGCTTTTCCCTCCTTTGAGGCTCACACTGTCCAGATCTTCTTTCCTCTCCCTGTCCATGTGGCGGTCATCTATCGCCCACCTACATCTACTCATCCCCCTTCTGCCTTTCTCTCTCACTTTGAATCCTGGCTCTCTTTTTTTCACTCCTCAGACTCCCCAGTTCTTCTCCTTGGGGACTTCAATTGCCACATTGATGACCCCTCTCTCCCTTGGGCTTCCTGCTTTCTTTCTCTAACCTCTTCTTTTGGCCTTCAACAGTGGACTGCAGCCAGCACCCACAAGGATGGCCACTACTTAGACCTGGTTCTCACTAAAAACTTCTCTCTCTCTCCGATTTCTCCATTTCCCCTTTTCCTCTCTCTGACCATCATCTCATCTCATTCTCTCTATCTCTCTTCTCCCCTTCTCCACCTCCATCTACCCCCCGGTTCTGCAGAAACCTGCGCTCTATTCACTTACCTTACTTTGAGTCCACTTTACGCTCCTCCCTCTCCTCTCTCAGCTCTGCTACAGACCCTGACAACCTGGTCAGGAACTAATACTCTGTCTTGTCTTCGTCTCTTGATCTATATGCCCCTCTTTCTCTCTGCCGCCTTCGCCCTTCTAACCCTAGACCCTGGCTAAATTCCCACACGTGCATGCTGCGTTCCTCCACTCGTTCCTCCTAACGCCTCTGGAGGAAGTCTCACACTCTCGCAGACTTCCTTCACTACAAATTTATGCTATCCTGTTTCAACTCTGCCCTCTCGCAAGCTAAACAAGCCTATTTTTCTTCACTAATCAACAAGCACAAGTCTAACCCACGCCGACTGTTCTCTGTCTTTGATACTCTACTCAAACCACCCTCAGCTGCCTCTCTTTCCTCCATCTCCGCTCAGGACTTTTCTGACTATTATAATGAAAAGGTGGAATCCATACGTCAGAACATCCCCTCTGTTTCTTCCTCCCATCCTACACCTCTTCCTAACTCTCCTCCTGCCTTCCTTGACTCTTTTTCCACTGTCTCAGAGGAGGATGTGTCGCTGTTGATCGCCTCTTCTCCCTCTACCACTTGCCCTCTTGACCCCATTCCCTCCCATCTCCAAAAACCTCTTGCTCCTACTAAATCCCTATGCTCACACACATTTTTAACTCCTCCCTCTGCCCTGGAACCTTTCCATCCTCCATCAAACATGCAACAGTCATACCATTACTCAAAAACAGCAAGCTTGACCTTACCTGTCTTTCTAACTATCGACCTGTCTCCCTCCTGCCTTTTTCCTCTAAACTCCTTGAACGTCTTGTATTCTCTCGCTTGCTCCATTTTCTCAACACCTATTCTCTCCTAGACCCTCTACAATCTGGCTTCCGCACTGCTCACTCCACGGAAACAGCCCTCACTAAAATAACTGACGACCTCCATGCTGCCAAAGACAGAGATCATTACACTCTGCTCATATTACTCGACGTCTCTGCAGCATTTGACACCGTGGACCATCCTCTTCTCCTTCACATTCTCCATACTCTTGGTATTCGGAACAAAGCTCTATCCTGGATCTCATCCTACCTCTCCCATCGTACTTTCAGTGTCTCTTCTGCTAACACCTCCTCCTCCTCTATTGACCTCTCTGTGCGGGTACCCCAGGGCTCTTTCCTTGGACCTCTTCTCTTTTCTCTGTACACACTCTCTCTAGGTGACCTAATAACATCTTTTGGGTTTAATTATCACCTCTATGCTGACGACACACAAATATACTTTTCAACACCCGACCTTACACCTGCTGTACAAACCAAAGTTTCTGAATATCATCCTGGATGGCCCTCTGCCGCCTTAAACTAAACATGGCTAAAACAGAGCTCCTCATACTTCCTCCCAAACCTGGCCCTACTACCTCCTTCCACATTACTGTTGGAACTACGATCATTCGCCCAGTAGCCCAAGCACGCTGCCTAGGGGTCACACTTGACTCCTCTCTCACATTCGCCCTTCACATTCAAAATATTTCTAAAACTTGACGCTTTTTCCTCCGCAATATAACAAAGATACGTCCTTTCCTCTGTTGCTCGACTGCTACAACTCTGACTCAGGCCCTCATTCTCTCCCGTTTTGATTACTGTAACCTCCTGCTGTCCGGCCTTCCTGCCTCTCACCTGTCTCCCCTACAATCTATCCTAAATGCTGCTGCCAGAATCACTCTACTCTTTCCTAGATCTGTCTCAGCATCTCCCCTCATGAAATCCCTCTCCTGGCTTCCGATCAAATCCCGCATCTCACACTCCATTCTTTTCCTCACTTTTAAAGCTTTACACTCTTCTGCCCCTCCTTACATCTCAGCCCTAATTTCTCGTTATGCACCATCCAGACTCTTGCGTTCTTCTCAAGGATGTCTTCTTTCTACCCCCTTCTTTCTACCCCCTCTCCCGCCTTAAACCTTTTTCACTGACTGCCCCACACCTCTGGAATTCCCTTCCCCTCAGTACCCGACTAGCACCCTCTCTATCCACCTTTAAGATCCACCTTAAGGTCTCGGCCAGGCTCCCTGCTGGCGTGCTGAGGTGCGCTGAGGCGCAGGGAAAGCGGGTGCTTTCCCTGGCCTTGCGGTTGCTTACCGCACGCGCTGTCAGCGGGCCGTCAGGGGGCGGGCCGGGGGTGGGCGCGTCACTGGCCGGGGGAGGGCCAGTGACGTCACGGAGCTGGTTCGCCCTGATTGGGCGAACCACTCACGTGACCGGCCTGTCGCGCCGGCAAGCGGGGGAATTTTAAATTCCCCTAAGACCTACGCTTCCGCGCGCTTGCAGAAGCGTAGGTGAGCCCCTACTAAAGCCACTCTAATTGCGGCTGTAGAGGCTCAGTGCTGAGCCGAGGCCTAAGACACACTTGCTTAAAGAAGCATATGAATAGCACTGTGGATATTCTGAAAACATGATACATAAAGCTTGGCCCCCTGCAGATGCACTTACCAGAACTCCCTCCTACTGTCTCTGTACGTTCTCCCTACCTACCAATTAGACTTTAAGCTCCTCGGAGCAGGGACTCCTCTTCCTTAATGTTACTTTTATGTCTAAAGCACTTATTCCCATGATCTGTTATTTATATTATCTGTTATTTATTTGATTACCACATGTATTGCTATTGTGAAGCGCTATGTACATTAATGGCGCTACATAAATAAAGACATACAATACAATACAAAATCTGGGGCAGTCTTCCAGTAATGCTGCAACATTTCTTTGAGATATCTGCAGACAGACTAATGGCCCATCAGATTAACACAGTGGGTGTCCTTGCAGTTCCATTCAAACAGAATCACACACGAGGGTCATAGGCACTATGCCTTCCAATTGTACAGCATATAATTTATGTAGACGTACAGTTTACAAGAAAATAAAACACCACTCCACAACAGTAAAATGTTTAAAGAACTCTAAAATGGTGTCCTCATACAGAGAGAGAGTGAGAGGAACATTGTATATTATCTGCATATATTCAGACCGGCCAAGTCACAGTTGTGATGTTGTAATGTTGTGATTTAGAGGGAGACTGTGAGGAGGGTTGTTAGATATTTCTTTTTTTTTTTTTACTATAACACTGGATTTGTTGAAAGGTAAAAGGTATGTACTCTTTGACAAAGCGCCTTGTTGCGCGAAATGCATCAGAGTTTCCTTTTTGCCAAAATCCTTGATGTCACCAAGCTCAATAAATTGTTTTTACATTATTTTTTGATGTGCGGAGCCCCATTATTATTGCTGCTGTTCTATCTGTAAGCTACACTCCAGTACACTGTTTGGCATCCCTCAACACTATGCCCTCCTAAAAGAGATAACTGAAAAATATTGTTTTACTGAACATATGTCATTATCAAAATGGTAAACCTTACTTGTTAATATTGAAGTGAAACTTCTTTGAGCACACCTGCAGTACCACATGAGCAAAATTGTCTGGCATGAATGGAGATGATTGAGACGGAAGTCACTGGTGACGGAAGTGACGTCACTGCTGGCAGAAGAGGCTGTCAGTGTTGCCATCTTCTACCACCAAGAGGAGTCACCGTAGAGTAGGAAGGCAGCATTGGACCTGGAGTCACACACACACACACACACACACACACACTGTTGCTCGACTGCTAAAACTCTGACTCAGGCCCTCATTCTCTCCCGTCTTGATTACTGTAACCTCCTGCTGTCCGGCCTTCCTGCCTCTCACCTGTCTCCCCTACAATCTATCCTAAATGCTGCTGCCAGAATCACTCTACTCTTTCCTAGATCTGTCTCAGCATCTCCCCTCCTGAAATCCCTCTCCTGGCTTCCAATCAAATCCCGCATCTCACACTCCATTCTAATTTCTCGCTATGCACCACCCCGACTCCAAGGATGTCTCTTTTCTACCCCCTTTTAATCTAAAGCCCTCTCCCGCTCCCGCCTTAACCTTTTTCACGGACTTGCCTTCCTGACTGCCCCACACCTCTGGAATGCCCTTCCCCTCAGTACACCACCCGACTATATCCACCTTTAAGACCCACCTTAAGACACACTTGCTTAAAGAAGCATACGAATAGCACTGTGAACATTCTGAACACATGATACATAAAGATTGGCCCCCTGCAGATGCACTTACCAGAACTCCCTCCTACTGTCTCTGTACGTTCTCCCTACCTACCAATTAGATTGTAAGCTCCTCGGGGCAGGGACTCCTCTTCCTTAATGTTACTTTTATGTCTAAAGCACTTATTCCCATGATCTGTTATTTATATTATCTGTTATTTATTTGATTACCACGTGTATTACTGCTGTGAAGCGCTATGTACATTAATGGCGCTATATAAATAAAGACATACAATACAATACAATTTGGGCTCCTTGGTTCCGCCATGCAGGTATATCCCCATATATAGATTAGAATACTTTAAACAGAGTGATACATGTGGTATTTATATTGTTGAATACAGTATGATATTGATACAAATGCTACCCCTCCCCCGCTCTCCGCTCCCCGATCTCCCTCTTCTCCACTGTTCCACAACCAGTTTATTTGTATTACTGTACCCCCCTTTTTTTGTGTAGTATGTTGTGTTTAACTAATTTTGTATGTTTGAAAATGCTCAATAAAAATTTAAGTAATAATAAAAAATAAAAAAAATACATTTACACGCAGCTTCATTACCTTAGCGGCCAACCGCCATGGCAATGAAGGGGTTAACTACCAGTCCGCAGTTTATTGTGGGTAGCGGGGGTGGGTGAATGTGGTATTTGGTATTTGGCCCATGGTGGGTGCGGGAGGAGTTAACCCCTTCATTACCTTAGTGGTTCAAAAAATACAAAAAAGTAGGAGCGCAGCGAGGGCAAGAGGTTAGACAATAATCCACTTTTATTGACACACTGAACACTTAAACGATATGGATCCCGCACCCGTCCGTCACTACCACCGTCCCAGCCACTTCAAAGACCTCCTCCCTATGCACCGTGGGTCACCGCCGGATACAGGAACCGGAAGTCAACCCACTGGTTGACTGGAGGATAGGCGGGCTGTCTCGCGAGAGTGCAAGGCTTAGCTGTGGCCGAGCACTCAATGCCTGACGTCTAAGGGGGCCGTCTGGGTTAGGGATTCCTCTGTCGAACAGGTGTCACACTCTGTATGGGACATGTGAACCTGTGGATCTAGCAGAACCCTCTACGCGTTTCGCGCTCATTAGCGCTTCATCAGGAGAAGATGGGGCATGTCGGGAGGTAGCCTTATATAGGCTAACACCCCCTAATTACCCCTAATATTAAAAACATGTGTGTATATGCTTAAAACACATTCTAATGGTAATACGAACAAAAAGAAAAACCAATACCATACTCCTCACATCCTTAAACCTAATAGAACACTCTAAAATTACTCTAAAATATTAATAAATACAAAAGAAACATATTAAGATACATTTACATTTACCATTGCTAAGGTAATGAAGGGGTCAACCCTCCCGCTACCCACCCAGTAGGCCTAACCACCCACCCTTGGGGCAACTACCCCCTTCACCCAATCCCTCTACCCACAATAAACATTAAAAAACACAACAACTCTAATACCCACCTCCTCTACCCCCAACAACCCCCTCACCCCTAACACATACAGTTCAGTAATGGGCAAAATTACTATCATCCAGATGTGGATAATAGTTCATTTGCCCATTCAAAATAAAACATTATCAGCCAGGATAAAGTAAATAAAACGTCTAATTACCCCTGCCGGGATGAAGGCTGTCCTCGTCTTCCTCCCCATCCTTGTCCTCCGTTGGCAGGAACACAACAATAAAAAAATACAATCTAATGACCCCATAGCCCGTAATCAAGTTTGCGGTTAGTAACCGCTAACGTAATTACGGAGTTACCGCCCTCCCCTGCTACCCAGCCGGGCGACCTAACCACCCACCCCGGGGCAACTATAACAACCCTCTACCCATTGATTGGCACAGTGGTACAATAGCAGTCAATGGACAACCTAAAAACAACAGCTCCTAAACAAGACAACAATAAAAGAAGACAATCAACTAAACAACACAAGAATTAAAGAACCCAATCACCTAAACAACACACAAATTAAATAACCTAATCAGATGCATAGTAAGGAACCCAAACCCTTTCTAATAGCATGTTTGAGATCAGATGCATTGTAAGGAACCCCAACCCTCTCTAATAGCGTGTCTGAGATCAGATGCATTGTAAGGAACCCCAACCCTCTCTAATAATGCGTCTGAGATCAGATGCATTGTAAGGAACCCCAACCCTCTCTAATAGCGAGTCTGACATCAGATGCATTGTAAGAAACCCCAACCCTCTCTAATAGCGGCGTCTGAATCAAACTGCATTCTATAGTGCCCACCCGCAACCCTCTCTAATAGCGCGTCTGAGATCAGATGCATTTAGGAACCCCAACCCTCCAATTATGCCTCTGAGATCAGCATGCATGTAAGAACCCCCAACCCTCTCTAATATACTGAGATCAGATGCATTGTCGGAACCCAACCCTCTCTAATAGTGTGTCTGAGATTCGATGCATTGTAAGGAACCCCCCACCCTCTCTAATAGTGTGCGAGATGAGATGCATTGTAAGGAACCCCACCCTTTCTAATAGTGACTGAGATCAGATTGCATTGCGTACGCGAAACTTATAGCCTGGACACCTAACAAGCTTCCTATTTGAACCCCCATAATGCCACAACATATATATAAGCATATGAGTGTCACAGAGGAGTGCTACTGAGCATGGCAATATATATTTAAAACCAGAGACAGAACATAAAACACAGACAAAGCTCAGTTTTAGCACATCCAGTGAAACTCATATGCTTATATATATGTTGTGGTTATTTTGGGGGTTCAATAGGATAGCGCTCTGAGATCAGATGCATTGTAGGCCCCCCCTCAGCTGAATTCAATGCATTGTAAGGACCCCAACCCTCTCTAATTATGGACTGCGATCAGTCAGGCCCCCCCTTAACGCGTCTGAGTCAGATGAGAAGGACCCCAACCCTCTCTAATAGTGTGTCTGGATATCAGATGCATTGTAAGGAAACCCCCAAACCCCTCTCTAATAGTGTGTCTGAGATCAGATTGCATTGTAAGGAACCCAACCTCTCTAATAGTGATTCTGAGATCAGATGCATTGTACAGGACCCCAACCCCTCTAATAGTGACTGAGATCAGATGACATTGTAGGAACCCAACCCGTCTATATTCTAATAGAGCTGTCGGCCCACTTCTGAGCGTCTGACAGATGCATTGTTAGGAAACCCCAAAACCCTCTCTAAGTGTGGGTTCCCCCCCCCTGAGATCAGATGAATTGTAGGAACCCCACCCTCTCTATATTGACGAGATCAGATGCATTGTAAGAACCCCAACCTTTCCTAATAGCGCGTCCTGAGATCATGCATTGTAGGAACCCCACCTCTCTAATATGACTGAGACAGATGCATTGTAAGAACCCCAACCGTCTCTAATAGCGCGTCTGAGATCAGATGGCATTGCAAGGAACCCCAACCCTCTCTAAGTGTCTGAGATCAGATGCATTGTAAGAAACCCCAACCCTCTCTATAGTGGACTGAGATCAAATGCTTTCAAGGAACCCCAACCCTCCTAATGTGACTGAATCAGATGCATTGTAATAACCCAAACCCTCTCTAAGAGCGTGGTCTGAGATCAGATGCATTGTAAGGAACCCAACGCTCTCTAAGTGTCTGAATCAGATGCATTGTAAGGAACCCCAACCCTCTCAATATACTGAGATCAATGCATTGTAAGGAACCCCAACCCTTTCTATAGCGCGTCTGAGATCAATGTCATTGTGAAGGAACCCCAACCTCTCTTATAGCGCGCTGAGATCAATCTCTGTAAGAACCCCCCCAACTCTAATAGCGTGTAACGGAGATCAATGCATTGTAAGACCCCAACCCCTCTAATAGCGCGTCTGAGATCAATGCATTGATAAGGAACCCAACCCCTCTCAAAGCGCGATGGATTCAGATGCATTGTGTAGGAACCCCAACCGTCTCTAATAGCGCGTCTGAGATCAGATGCATTGTAAGGAACCCCAACCCTCTCTAATAGGCGCGTCTGATGATCAGATCATGTGAGGAACCCCAACCTCTCTATAGCGCTCTGAGATCAAGCATTGTGAGGAACACCCAACCTCCTTCTCTAATAGCTCGCTGAGATCAGATGCAATGTAAGGAACCCAACCCTCTCAATAGTGTGTCTGAGATTCAATGCACTTGTAAGAACCCCACCCCGCTCTATAGACATAGTTTGTCTTGATAGATCAATTGTAATTCTGAATAGTTTGGATCATTTTCATCAATACCTGGAGGTTTCGAGGAACCCTTTTGGGGTGTCTGGCAACAGGTTGA
>WSYH01017442.1:0-11922 GCA_036426205.1 Ascaphus truei | reverse complement strand
GGCCCCCTGAGTGCCCCCAAACCCGACCCTCTGAGTGACCCATACCCGGCCCCCTGAGTGCCCCCAAACCCGACCCTCTGAGTGACCCAAACCCGTCTCTCTGAGTGCCCCCAAACCCGTCCCTCTGAGTGCCCCAAACCCGTCCCTCTGAGTGACCCAAACCCGACCATCTGAGTGCCCCAAACCCGACCCTCTGAGTGCCCCCAAACCCGTCCCTCTGAGTGCCCCAAACCCGTCCCTCTGAGTGACATAAACCCGACCACCTGAGTGCCCCAAACCCGGCCCTCTGAGTGCCCCAAACAGCCTCTGAGGCCCAAACCCGTCTCTCGAGTTGCCCACCAAACCAGCCCTCTGAGTGCCCCCAAACCCAACCTCGAGTGACCCAAAACCCGCCCATCTGAGTGCCCCAAACCCGTCCTCTGAGTGCCCACAAAACCCGTCCCTTGAGTGCCCCCAAAAACCCGGCCCTCTGAGTGACCCAAACCAGGCCCCCTTAGTGCACCAAACCCGTCCCTCGAGTGCCAAACCCGGCCCCTGAGTGCCACCAAACCCGTCCCTCTGAGTGCCCCCCAAAACCAGTCCTCTAGTGCCCCCACACCAGTCCCTCTGACGTGACCCAAACCGGGCCCACTGAGTGCCCCCAAACCCGACCCTATGGTGAACCAACCGGCCCCTGGTGCCCACCCAAACGACCCTCGAGGGACCCATACCCGGCCCACATGAAGTGCCCCCAAAAACCCGACCCACTGAGGACCAAACCCGTCTCTCTGAGTGCCCCAACCCGTCCTCTGAGTGCCCCAAAACCCGTCCCTCTGAGTGACCCAAACCCGCGGGACATCTGGTGCCCCCAAACCGACCCTCTGAGTGCCCCAAACCGACCCTATGAGTGCCCCCAAACCCCGTCCCTATGAGTGCCCCAAAAACCAGTCCCTCTGAGTGCCACCCGAAACCCGGCCCTCTGAGTGCCCCAAACCGTCCCTGGTGCCCCCCAACCCGTCCCTCTGGAGTGACATTAACCCGACCATCTGGTGACCAAACCCGGCCCCCTTTCTCCTTTCTTCTTTGAGTTCCCCCAAACCCGGCCCTCTGAGTTCCCCAAACCCATCCCTCTGAGATGCCACCAAACCCGGGCCCCTGAGGGCCCCAACCCCGGGCCCCCTGAGTGCCCCCAAACCCGGCCATTCTGAGTGCCCAAAACCCGCCTGTGGGGCCCCAAACCAGTCCCTCATGATTAAGTAACCCCAAACACGCCCTCTGAGTGCCCCAAACCAGGTCCTCTGAGTAACCCCAAACCCGGCCCTCTGAGTGCCCCAAACCCGGCCCTCTGAGTGCCCCCACCCAAACCAGTCCCTCTGGTGCCCCAAAACCCGTCCCTCTGGGGCCCCAAACCCATCCCTATGAGTGCCCCAAATCCGGCCCTCTGATGTGCCCAAACCCATCCCTCTGAGTTGCCCCAAACCGGCCCCCGAGTGCTACCAAAAACCCGTCCCTATGAGTGCCCCACAAAACCGTTCCCTCTGAAGTGCCCAAAAACACGTCCCTCTGATTGCCCAAACCCGACCCTGAGTGCCCCAAACCGTCCATCGGAGTTGCCACAACCCGACCTCTGGTGCCCCCAAACCCGTCCATTGAGTGCCCCAAACCCGGCCCTCTGAGTGCCCCAAAACCGGGCCCTCTTAGTGTCCCAAACCCGGTCCTCTCAGTGACCCAAACCCGGTCCTCTGAGTGGCCCAAACCCGGCCCTCTGAGTGCGCCAAAACCTGGCCCTCTGAGTGACACTCACACTGACCCTGACACTCACTCACTCACCATGACACTCACTCACACTGACCCTAACACTCACACTGACCCCGACACTCACCCTGACACTCACCCTGACACTCACCCTGACACTCACTCACACTATGCCGACACTCACTCACACTGACCCTGGCACTCACACTGACCCTCACTCACACTGACCCTGACACCCACTCACTCTGACCCTGACACACACTCACACGGACCACACTCACACTGACCCTCACTCACACCGACTGACACTCACGCTGACCATTATAACCAGTGCAATACACCAGTATGGGTCAGTATGATGTCTCAGAATAACTCACTAAGACAAAAGTCTCTTTATAACCAGGCTGTCTCTTGCTGTCTCTCAGGAGTTCGTCCTGCAATATCTGTCTCTTTATAACCTGGCTGTCTTAAGGAGTTCGTCACTGCAGTATCTGTTCTGTATACCTGCGCTCTCAGGAGTTCGTCTGCAATATCTGTCTCTTTATAACTGCTGTCTCTTGATGTCTGTATTAGAGTTCATCCATGCAGTGTCTGTCTCTTTATAAAAAAAACTGGCTGTTCTCTTGCTTGTCTCTTAGGAGTTATCCTGCCAGTGTCTGTCTCTTATAACCTGGATGTCTCTTGCTGTACTATCAGGACATCGTCATGCAGTGTCTGTCATCTTTATAAAAAACCGGATGTATCGTAGGAGTCATCTGCAGTAGTATCTATTTTTATAACCTGCTGTCTTCTTGCTCTCTCAGGAGTTAGTACGAGATCTGGTTCTTATAACCTGGCTGTCTCTTGCTGTCTCTCAGGAGTTCGTCCTGCAGTATCTGTCTCTTTATAACCTGGCTGTCTCTTGCTGTCTCTCAGGAGTTACCTGCCAGTATCTGTCTCTTATACCTGGCCGGTCTATTGTGTCTTTCAGGAGTTCGTTCTGGCAGGATCGGTCTCTTTATAACCTGGCTGTCTCTTGCTGTCTCCAGGAGTTCGTCCTGAAGTATCTGTCTCTTTATAACCTGGCTGTCTCCTTGCGTCTCTCAGGAGTTGTCCTGCAGTATCGTGTCTCTTTATAACCTGGCTGTCTCTTGCTGTCTCTCAGGAGTTCGTCCTGCAGTAGTATCTGTCTCATTATAACCTGGCTGTCTCTTGCTGTCTCTCAGGAGTTCGTCCTGCAGTATCTGTCTCTTTACACCAGGCTGTCTCTTGCGTCTCTAGGAGTTCGTCCTGCGTATCGGCTCTTTATAAACCAGGAGGTTCTTCTTGCTGTCTCTCAGGTTCGTCTGCAGTATTCTGTCTCTTATAACGTGGCTTGTCTCCTGTATCTCAGGAGTTCGTTCCTGACTAGTATTTGTCTCATTATAAACCTGGCTGTGACTCTTGCTTCCTAAGGGTTCGTCCTGCCCAGTATCTGTCTCTTTATAACCAGGCTGTCTCTTGCTGTCTATAAGGAGTAGTCATGCAGTATCTGTCTCTTTATAACCTGGCTGTCTCTGCTGTCTCTCAGGAGTTCGTCCTGCAGTATCTGTCTCTTTATAACCTGGCTGTCTCTTGCTGTCTCTCAGGAGTTCGTCCTGCAGTATCTGTCTCTTTATAACCAGGCTGTCTCTTGCTGTCTCTCAGGAGGTTCGTCCGCAAGAGCTGTCCTCTTGATAACCTGGCTGGCTCTTGTTGTCTTAAGGAGCTTCATCCTGCAGTATCTGTCTCTTTATAACCTGGCTGTCTCTTGCTGTCTCTCAGGAGTTCGTCCTGCAGTATCTGTCTCTTTATAACCTGGCTGTCTCTTGCGTGTATATCAGGAGTTCGGTCCGCGAAGTGTTTCTCTTATAACAGGATGTCTCTTGCTGTCTCTCAGGAGTTCGTCCTGCAGTGTCTCTCGACGCGCCCTGACCAGCGCCCCACTGCGAGCATTAACCGACTGTTTCACCGACGTGCATGTTTGAGCGTCCTGCCCTGAAAAGACTGACAGCGCCACGCTTTCCTGAATACGCAGGGGAGGTTGAGACACACACCACCACACAAAACCACACACACACACACACACACAACCACCCACACACACCACACAACACACACACACACACACACCAAACACACACACACAGTTCTTTATCACAACACACACATGTACACACACACACACACATCTTCTGAATACGCTAGTGTGAGTCGGACACATAAAGCACCACAAACACACACACACACACACAACACTACACACACAACACACATTCACACACAATGCTTTCTTGGTGGTGTTTAGTACGCTAGTTTAGTGTGAGTCTGGACACAACACACACACACACCATTTTACATGCTTTATGATTTTTTATATTGCAGTTTTGGTGGGTTTGGGCGTGAGTTGACAAAACACACACACACACACCTGTCTTTCTGAATAAGCGCAGTGTTGAGTCTGACACGCAACACCACACACACACACACAAATGCTTATTGAAACACGCCAGTGTGAGTCTGACACATACACGGCACACACACGTGCTTTCTGAAATACGCAGTGGAGTCTGACACACCACACACGCATCGCACACACACACATATGCTTTCCTGAGATACACGAGTGTGAAGTCTGACCCAGAATACACACCATGCTTCTGAATACGGCAGTTTGAGTCTGACCACACACCACACACACAACACTGCTTTCGAAAGAAGTGTGCGTCTGACACCACACACACACAACACAACACTGACTTATGATATACGCAGTGTGATTCTGACACACACACACACACACACTGCTTTCTGAATACGCGTGGGTCATGACACACACACACTGACAACACACACATGCTTTTCTGAATACTCAGTGTGAGTTGACCACACACTGAGTTGACACATTACTGACAAACACAACACTGCTTTCTGAATACGCAGTGTGGTCGACACTAGTTACATAGTAGATGTGGTTGAAAAAAGACAAGGTCCATCAAGTTCACCCTATGCTAAATTTAGACAACCGATACTTTATCTCATATCTATACTTATTATTGATCCAGAGGGAAAGGCAAAACAAAAACGCATTAAGGGGGAAATAAATTCCTTCACTGACTCCAAAATTGGCAATCGGATTAATCCCTGTCAACATCCTTCCCATGTATACTATTTGGTATATCCCTGTACCTTCCCATCTAAAAAGATGTCCAACCTTTTTTGAACAATCTATTGTATCTGCCATCACAGTCTCATGGGGTAATGAATTCCACATTTTAACTGCCCTTAAGTAAAGAACCCTTTCCTTGTTGTGGTGAAATTTTCTTTCCTCCAACCTTAAGGGATGGCCGAGTCCTTTGTACTGCCCGTGGGATGAATAGTTCTTTTGAAACGCTTCCTTGTATTGATCCCGGATATATTTGCTATATATTATTCATACCCTCTAGATGCCTCTGTTCTAATGTAAATAAATCTAATTTAGCTAGACTCTCCTCATAAATTAGATTGTCCATCCCCTTTATTCATTTGGTGGCTCTTCACACACAGCTTTCTGAATACGCAGTGTGAGTCTGACACACACACACACACACACACACTGCTTTCTGAATACGCAGTGTGAGTCTGACACACACACACACTGACACACACACACTGCTTTCTGAATACGCAGTGTGAGTCTGACACACACACACACTGAAACACCACACTGCTTTCTGAATACGCAGTGTGAGTCTGACACACACACACACTGAAACACCACACTGCTTTCTGAATACACAGTGTGAGCCTGGCACACACACACAGTTTCTGAATACGCAATGTGAGTGATACACACACACACACACACACACACACACACAAACTGCTTTCTGAATACAAAAAGAAAAAGTATCCGCAATCCCAACAGATCCCTCTGTATCCAAAAAGCGATCGTGTCCCTCTGCTGCTCCCCCTCCCCCTTGATCAGCGGGGTCAGACCAGAACATATACACAAAAAGGAAGCGCAAGAAAGGGAAAACCAGCAGTCAAAATGGAAAAACTTTATTAATTGACTCAACATTGCCTACTAAAAATCACATACCGATACACGATGAATATAAAGTAAATGGATCCTAATAGATCCAGTGACCCACCCAGTCAGAGCACTAGTGGAGGTTCCCCAAGTCACATTCCCACAGAACTAGAGGTGCAATAGTTCCGGGTGTAAAATGATGTTGCTGCTTACATGTGAAGGGGAACGCGCCCCGTGCAGGACTGGTCAGTATCCGCAGCTGGCTGGGCTGCCGTCGGCACGTCCGCTCCCCGCTGCGTGATGACGTGATCTGACTGTGTGGGTCAGTAGATCTACTAGGATCCATTTATTTTATATTCATCATGTGTATTTATATGTGATTTTTAGTATGCAATTTTGAGTCAATTTATAAAGTTTTTCCATTTTGGCTGATGGTTTTACCTTTTTTGCGCTTCCTTTTTGTGTATGCTTTCTGAATACACAGTGAGAGTCTGGCACACACACACACAAACACACGCTACTTTCTGAATACACAGTGAGAGTCTGGCACACACACACACAAACACACACTACTTTCTGAATACGCAGTGTGAGTCTGACACACCACACACACACACTGCTTTCTGAATACGTAGTGTGAGTCTGACACACCACACACACTGCTTTCTGAATATGCAGTGTGAGTCTGACACACACACACACTGCAAGTCTGATATATATATCAGACTCGCAGTGTGTGTGTGTGTGTGTGTGTGTGTGTGAGGTTGTGTGTGTGTGGTGTGTGTGGGGTTGTGTTGTGTGTGTGTGTGTCATACTCTCACTGGTATTCAGAAAGCAGGTGTGTGTGGTATATATAGATATATATATATGATTGGAATATAGATATAGAGATATATATGATTGATATATATGAGATATATATATGATAAATTATACACACACACAAACATACATATATATATATATAACAAAAACAAGCAGCTGGCACTCTAAATAATGAAATACAGTGGTGGTGGTAGTCCCATAAAAAATAAACAAAACATATTACCATCCTGGCATCAGGCAAAAAGAGGCAGCACTCACATCCAGAAGATAAAAAGTGTGTAATAAGGCATGTGTAGACAGACAACCGATCCCGACGTTTCGGTTCCGGAACGGAACCTTTCTCAGGGGTGATGCAACATACAAATGACAGACAGGACATGTATGTCAGAAAAACATACATAAAATCACCTGTGCATAATTACCTAATCGTAGCAAGCCCGCATATACAGTATATATGGGGGAGAAGGGTGCTCCAATGTCAGGGAAAGCTTATCAATCCATAAATCTTAACAGAACTCTTGTATACAACTATATAACGGAGTGGGTATAAATGACCTGTGAGTCACCAGTAAAAACCAAAATCACTTCTCCTGGGGGGGACATAACAGAATGAATATATCACCTCAAGGTCACCTCATTGGAGGAATGCAGGTACAGGTACTCATCAATAATGATCATGATATCGAAATGAGAATGCAAACTTTGCAATCTTACCCACTCCTATAGTCTGAGAGAGTCCAAAGTGGCGTGCCAGCCGTCCATGCAGGAATCCAAAGTAGAAGAGAGAGCGAGAACAGCGCACTGCCCGGGAGTCAGGCGGTGAAAAATAAAATCCTATTTATTCAGTACAGAAGAAAAATAAAAAAACACATCACCCCAGAAGGGGAATAGAGTCCTCCTACGCGTTTCGGACAACAAAGTCCTTTATCAAGGAGTATATATATATATACACACACAAACACACACACACTGTTTTCTGAATACGCATTATGAGTCCTTCCCCTCCCACCCCCTTCATGCCCCTAGTTACAATCTCTCTCCCCCTCAGACATCATGCAGGACAGTCTTCTGGAGGAGAAGACCAAGCTGATTGACCCGCACGCTGTGATGGCCTCCGTACCATGTAAGGGTCACCCTGATACACTGTGGAGGTGAGTGCAAAGCATTCTGGGTAACATATGTGGCAGATACCTGGAGGAGGCACCTGGGTCCCTGGCTCACGTCTAAAGTGGCGGAAGGCAATAAGGCACTGCCGTAAAACACCACCTGAAACGCCAAACCTCAAAGGGACATGTCAAGTCTCCCGAAGGGCTGTTTTATTGTTATATTAAATATAAGAGCATCTATTTCATGTGGAATATTATTATGTGTACGGTACAGCTGCGGTGAAGTACACGGAGGGCGCTATACCAATAAAGATAGAACGGCTACATTTGTATATACACACAAACAATACATTTAACACCACTTAGATACTGAAGGAGTTTCCAGTTCTAATACGCGATGTCTTCAAAAATAAAACTGGTCCCGTGTCTGGCTGAAAGGTGGCTAAACGGTGGGACCGTTACGCTGTTTGCAGACTTTGCGTACCCTCAGGATGTCCCTACCGAGCAGCAGCAAGATCTTGGCGCCTTGCTCTATCGGCGGGATGCGATCAGCTATTCCCCTGAGGTGTGGGTGATGGCATGCCACGTCTGGTGTAAGAATCTCATTCCTGTTTGCCGCCATGTGATTGCACTTGATGAGTGTGGGAGAGCTATCTTCACTCTGTTGTCCACTGAACGTATGATGTAGCCATTTGCTCTCCTCCCTGTTGTCTCAGTTAGCCCTGCGCAGGTTCTGAGGGTGTAGGGTGAGGCATTGTCTTGTGCGTTGAACAAGCTGAAGAATTCCGTCTTCGCCAATGATCTGTTACTTTGATCGTCGATGATTGCATACATCCGGATAGCCCTCTCAGGTTGTCCCTGGGGGTGCACTGCGACAAGGCATATTTTGGAGCAGGACCTTTTGTCACATCCTTTTCCGCAAACCTCGGTGCGCTGAGACGTGACAGATGTTGGCTCTCCTTCCTCCCCGCCATGAAGTGTCAGCGCCTCTGGATGTAGCGATGTTACATGCTTGTCACTCTTGCACACTGCACATTTGATGGTTTCTTTACAGTCTTTGGCTAGTTGGGTTGTGGAAACGCAGCACTTGAAGCAAACTCCAAACTCTCTGAGTAAGATCTTGCATTCCTCTATGGACTTCATCCTGAACCCGTTACACTTGTTGAGTGGGTTTGGCTTCTTGTGTATGGGGCTTTCCTTGTTTGGATCCCCAGTCTCCCTGCTTGGAGTGGCAGAATGATTGGGACGTGTAGATGTTTCAGGAGACACGTCTGTCCTGTGGACCGAGATAGGCATTCTGGCGCTGCCGTATCTTTTCACCGGTCCTTCATTCTTTAGGTCGCTCGCACTGGGTGCAGTTGGTGTCCCTAGGATAAAGCCGGGATTGTTTCTTGTCCTTGCTGCTTTGCGAATGAAGCTCAAAAAGAATGAGAAGGGGGGGGGGGTAGGCGACTTGTTTCTCCCTTTTGTATTTTGAGCCCTGCGAAGTCCATTTTTCTTGGAGGTAGCTACTCCAAGATGGGTCTCACTCCGCGAGCGGAGTCTAGGACGTTGAGACCTGTTAGGGATTGGTCTGTTCTTGCAGACTCCAACTCCTGCAGCAGATTCCCGAGTTCTCGCAATTTCGAGTAGTCTTTGGTGGTGATTCTGGGAAAGTTGTCGACTCTCTTGAAGAGCGTGTCTTCGACTGCTTCGGGGCTACCGTAGCACTCCTCTAGCCTTTCCCGTACTAAGTCGAGATCTACTTGGGGGTGGTTCACGTTCGCTGCCCTGAGCCTCTTCTCATATTCTATGGATTCTCTCCCCAGCCATTTGGTTAGTAGGCTGAGTTCTTCCCTTGCGGAGAAGCCCAGACTCTTGAATGTGAACTTCCATATTCTGTCGTTTTCAGGACGGTCGAAGTTGGTAAGTCCTGTTTCCACCATGCCACGCCGGATCATGTACATGTCTGTTAGGCCTGATGCATCGGTGTGTTGGTCGCGTTCTGATATGGTTGCCGGGAGGGGACTTGCGGTCGTCTCTCCCTTGGTGTGGACGTGTGATGACTGCTGGTTAGTGTGAGGAGCTGTGTCTCTCCGCGTCGGCATACCTGGATTGCGAGCCGGTTGTAGTGCATCTGTATGCGTGCCGGCGTGTGGATCACTGTTGCGGCTGTGGCTATCCCAGGTAGCGTGTAGCCTTGAAAGAACAGCATCTTCTCCACGTGGACCTAGCAAGTCTTCGGCATCTGTGATGTCACCCTTGTCGTGTTGAGATGGCGCACTGGTGTTTACGCTGAGGAGGTTCCTCACATAGTCTTCAGTGCGTTGGGTTCGATTCTCTAAGGCTATTCGACTGTACGGTTGCTCCCCGCTGTCCTGTGGCGCAGCTGCTTCTAAGACTTCCGCTATGGCGGCGGCTGCATCCTCTTCCTTGCCTAGGGCTTCTAAGTTCGCGTCCAAATTGGCCTTCCTACGCGCAACGGCGGCGGCTGTCTGCTCCTCCTCTTCTTTGCGCGCTCTTTCTGCCCTTATGGATGCCTCTTTCCTTCCATATTCGGCCCTAGCGCGTGCGGCCTCTGCGGTGGCTCGCGCCTGGGTGGCCTTTGCGCTTGCGTTGGACACGTTAGATTGCGCTGATTTCGCTGACCTTGATGAATGCCTGGATGCGCTGGAGCGCTGTGATGCGGTCTCCAGCAAAAGGTCTTTTCTCTGATCTTCTGCTTCCGCGATAGCGGTCTGTACTACGCCGTCACGTTCTTGGTCTGCGGCCTTTTGCGGCAGGGTTCTTCTTCCCTGGGTTTTATGGACCGCTGGTTGTAGCACTGTGACGGTATTGTGGATGCACTTATAGCAAAACGCAGCTTGCTTGGTGGTGACGTAGGATCTATATCTGGACTGAATCACACAAGCAGCTTCCTTAATTCTTCTGTAGTATCTTTGCTGCAGACACTTCGTAACATGTTACTGGACCACAATTATAACTTGTTTTAAATGTTCCTACCTCTTCCCTTGTAGTTGCATTCTCCACATTGACTGGAGAAGGCAGGCTGGTTTATTTTGGCGATTAAACCTGGCGAGTTTTAATCCCTCGGTAAGCAGCCTGTATGATGAGTGTCGCAGAGTGTTTTCGCAAATACCTATCTCTCTCCAACCTTCCTTGGCTGAGAGCTCGGCCAAATTTCTGGAGATTTATCTCGCTTTTCTTCTTTCTTTCAGAGTTTGCTCTGATCTGAGGGAGTTCCGATTGCAGACACAGGAATTTGCTCTTTTCCTGGTGAAGAGCGCCCTCTGCTTCTTCCTGTGCTAACTGCACTTCCAACTGTTATTGTTGGATTTGGTTCTTTACCTATTTGTCTTTGTAAAGCCTCGCCTTTCCTACAGTGACTTCATCTCCTCTGTCAGGTTTCTGTTTTCTCTTTTTACTGTCTCTATAACACTCAGGACCTTTCCGTAATCATCCTTCAATTTACACACCTCTGTGCTGAGAGTTTGGATGTCCTGGTGTGAGACTTCTAGCTCTGTGTTGAGAGTTTGGATGTCCTGGTGTGAGGCTTCTAGCTCTGTGCTGAGAGTTTGGATGTCCTGGTGTGAGACTTCTAGCTCTGTGTTGAGAGTTTGGATGTCCTGGTGTGAGGCTTCTAGCTCTGTGTTGAGAGTTTGGATGTCCTGGTGTGAGGCTTCTAGCTCTGTGTTGAGAGAGTGAAGCTTCTTCTTGGAGAATTTCAGATCAGTACTGAGACTACGAACCTCTTTTTGAGAGACTTCCAGCTCTGTTCCGAGACTGTGAATCTCTTTCTAAGAGACTCCCAGTTCTGCACCGAGTCGGTGAAATTCCCTTTTAGAAATTTCCAGTTTTGTGAGACCGCTGACTTCCTGGTGAGAGACATCCAGCTCTATGCTGAGTGTGAATCTCTTTCTGAAAGATTTCCAGCTCTGTACTGAGATTGCGAATCTCTTTCCGAGAAACTGCCAGGTCTGTGCTGAAACTGAGGGCCTTCTTCTGAGCCTCCTCATACCTCTGCTTCCCGTCAGCAATAGCTTTGTCAGAGCGGCTCTGTTTCTTGACCATGGTGGTAATAATAGCGTTCTCCATCTTCAGCTCAGTCGTCAGGTCTTCGAAGTCGCTACGCAAGCGACAGTCAAAGGCAAGTGTGAGCAGACCACTCTCTGGCTTCTATCTCCTTTTCCAATCGTTCACAGAGGTGATTACCATCAGCCCGCTACATACTAACCCACAGCAACACGACCACCCATCCCCTACATACTA
>WSYH01017441.1:0-11922 GCA_036426205.1 Ascaphus truei | reverse complement strand
GAGGGGGACAAGGGAGGGGGCGAGTGCGCGAGGGGGACCTGGCTACACACGTATCACTGCTTTTTAGGAGGTTTTTCTTATTTTTAGCAACAGTTGTGTACTAAGCTTAAAAGCTGTTTCACTTATTTAAAGGAGCAGTCCTTTTTCTCTGCAGCTTCCTTAGAAAGATTTATTTACCATTAAAATAACATTTGTACTTACTCAGTTTTCACAGGATACAAATATCCTTTTCTTTACGTTAATCAAATTTGTTTATTAGCCAATTATGTTTATCATTTTGACTAATAATAGTATTAAAATGGCTACAATAAACGGAAGAAAAATGACAATTTACCGGTAAACTTTAAGTGTTAAGTTTACATTTTTAAAGTACTTGTACAATGCTTTTAAGGGGTCAACCTGCTACATTTAAACTATTACAAAATATTACTCTCCTTATTTAATTCTCAGACTGCTGCTCTACTTTGCCAATCAAATGCCGTATATTTGGTCCAGAGCCCCCAAATGTCACTTTTTAGGGTTTTTGGGGGTGACATCTCTGTAATACAATTGTGCTAGTGTGGAAAAATTGTGCTAATAGCGCTAATGCTAAAATAAATACTTTGTGGGACTTATACACTAATGGTGATTACCCATAAAACTTATACCTATAAGGAAGGCTGCCAGGGATAAATGATCAATCAAATCATACACATACAAAAGCAAAAAGATAATCCGGCTCCTACAACAAGTCCAAAAAGTGACAGATAAATGTATCTGACCATATAGAATGTCCAGTCCTGTTAGGCTGGGGTCCTTCAGACGTTTCTTGCAGGTTGTCTCACAATATGTAGAAGAAAATAGAACAACCAATTATAGTGTATACCAGTAAAACTGTTGATAGGATTACCAAGAAAGAAAGCACATGAGCTCACCAAGGTAAGTATAGTACATAATAAACAACAACAATGTAGAAACTTACATATAAGTAAAAGTTAGTTCGTGTCCAGGTCGAACGAAATCCTCATCATATCGGCTCCACTATTAGTCAGGCAAAAGGGGGCGATATTAATTCCTCTCGTGTAGCAGTCCCGCGCGCTGGGACTAACTCCGTGGCACTCACTGCAAAATCGCCTCAGCGTGTATGCGGATGTTTTCGTGATGTGTGGTGTGAGTGCGCATGTGTGGAGAAAAGGCCCCCTATGGCCGTCTGCAGATGCCGGTTGGGTTAAGGAATCACGACCGGAATAGATACACTAGAGTGTATGCCAGCCCCCAAAGGATAGGAAAGCTAGTTACACAATTCGCGACGCGTTTCGTATAATAAATATACTTCATCAGGCGGCTGATGATAACTTTTACTTACATGCTAGTTTCTACATTGTTGTTGTTTATTATACAATATACTATATCCTTACCTTGGTGCGCTCCTGTGCTTTCTTTCTTGGTTGTCTGGTTCGCCGTCGGAGTATTCCACCGGAGTTCATCTTTGGAGTGAGGCGAGACACTTCGAGCCACAGGAGCTGCAAGAGGAAGGAGAAGAATTATTTTCTGCCACCATAGGAAGCAAGAGCGCGGACTGAACATTCTTTGACTGTTGATAGGATTATACAAACATAGGAAATCCTAGTCTATGTACGGCGCTCGGCGGAGGGGAAGAGACACTTCCGGGTATGCGCGCGCAGTCTGAGATACCAGGGTGGACGTTTTTGGGACTTTGCTGGTGCATGGTGTGGAGTTTTACCGGATTATCTTTTTACAACTGCGCTAGTGGAACTGTAAGGAATCATAACACCATGCTGTATTGCTCTACACTGCCGCATGCTCCTTTTCATTGCTTGTGAACATATCGTCTAAAATACATATTTTAATGAATGAATTTGACATTGTAGAGCCGGGGTGCGCAAAGCCGTGCACGGCTCCGGTGTCAAATGACGTCGTGGGGTCATGTGACGCCACGTGACCCTGCAGCGTCACTTGACGCCGGTTGCCATGGAGTCGTGTCACTGGAACTCCAGGTAAGTGAAAAGTTACAGAGGCCTCACGTCTTACTCGGCATTTATTTTAAATGCCTTCGTGGAAGCGCGGGGCCTGTGTAACAGCCGCGCCCCCTGCCCCCACTTTTCGCACCCCTGTTGTAGAGGATGAAGAATAAATTCAGCGTTTTATGATCATTTATGGCAGTGATTCCAACAAGGAGTTCATGAACGCCTAGGGGTTTGTGAGGTGTCTCCAAGGGATTGCACAAAAAAATAAATCCCGGGCAGCATAGTGTCCTGAGCCCGCGTGCGCACTTAGCAAGGCCCAAACACTACATTATTGTGGGCGGTATAGCTATCAGTTATTACAGGATCTTCCAAACTCGTTCCCCACAACACTTGGCATCCACAGAAGCAAGGCATTGTGGAGGGGTAACTTTGGAAGCTCCGACAGTAACTGACCGTTTTACCACCCTTGCTGTGTGCACGTTCTGTACTGAGGTGTAGTTTGGCACGTTAAGTGTGTGTTCCCCACTTAAGCTCAGGACACTATCGGTCAAACTGTTTTGTTAGCAATAGTCTGATAAGTAGATAATAAGATTAATTAGGCTAAGTCCCCGCTGGCGCTGAGCGCGCTCATGCTTGGAGAGCGCTCCAAGCATGAGCGCCGGGTGTCCTGCTTATACGCGTGCACACTAGGAGGGGGGGAGGCATTGTGGGTAGTTGAGCGCGCGGGCAAGTATAGTTTTTTGTTTACCTAAGCGCCGATCGCGAGTGAGCGTGTGCCCCCGCGCAAGAGCGCCGCGTGCACCGCGTGAGCGGGCACTTACATGTTCTATATATGTAAGTAAACGCCGCAAGCGCTGCCCACTCAGCGCTAGCGGGGACGCAGCCTTAGGGGTTCACAGAACAAATCTTTTCTTGTAGGGGGGCCATAATGTTTTATAATGTAATGTTTTATGGTGTTCACATGCCATTCCGTAGGTGAAAAGTTACTTTTTAAAGAAAAAATTTTTTTTTGCTTTTATTTAGAAATAGTCTGCCCTATCAATCTCAAGTAACTGATTTGTATGTAAAGATGTAAAAAGTGTCGTTATAATACTGACATAATATTGGAAATGACTGCGAGTCACACAATAAGATGTTCCTCTCCATATTCTCCCTTTGCTTCCTGCAGCAGTTGTGTGCGAATGTTTGCCTTTTGGACTTGACAGCTGTTACTCCGCTTTCGTGAGAGACATTTATTGCAACATAGCTTGCATCATTCCTTCCGATCGTAACAATGAAAGGATATTGGTAAACTGTATTATGAACGCACCAGTCATTAAAAGGAAGATATAAGGCCTCGTAATAAAGCTGCTCTATCAATCGATTAATATATGTCCAACGTATAAAAGTGCTGAAGTACGTGACTAGGAAGAGTAATTTGTTCAAAGATACAGACTAAGGAATTGGGACTGGAAGAAGGAATTCGGGTTTACCTCCACATAGACTACACAGAGTAACAAAACAGGTCAAGTCACTTGACACTTATATAAACAAATTGACCTCTGGTATGTTGAATGAACAGGCCAGTTTGTCACACGTTTTAAGAACTTGTGCTATGTGGAACTGTCCATGTTACTAAGTGCCTATCATTTTGTTTGCCTGGGATCAGGCTAGGCTTATGTGGGGAATAATGGAGCAGGCAGACATTCCAACTAGCCAGATGTTTATCTTCTTGACTATCAGTCTTCTCCTAAATCCTTTAAAAGAAAAAAAAATGGCTCTTTCAGATGGCTTTAGTAGGTATACTTGCATACCTAAATGCCACAGTTAAACTCTGTGGGATTAGGAGTGTGTTTGAAGAGGTGACATTGTAGTGAAGAGTAAACTTGTATTTAAAGTAGATTCTTGGAATGTAAATCAAGTCCTATAGGACATTTACCGGTGGTTACAAAGTACAACCGGATCATTGTCTCTGTAGAAAAGATGAGGTATTTAAACCATAGCACTAATCCAGGTAACGGCCCTTATATATAGTATAAGTAAAACAAATGTATTTGAATTTTTTATTTTTTTTTAAACATCTGAAGTCCTATTTCAGAAATACTTACTATAATATGGGAGCAGCAGTTCATGATTGAAGCCATTTATAATACTGAACATATCTATGGAAAAAAAAAACATTCCCTCTTAAAATCCGACACTCATATGCTCAAAGCACTCAGCCATTCAATGTCATCTTTAACCATTTTCAGTGGTTGTTTTGTAATGTAGGAGGTGTTTAACAGATGGATACATTTTAGTAGCAAAAAGCACATTAACCAGTACAATATATACATACAGGCCCATATTTATTAATTAATTTATTTAGAAAATGTTTTTACCAGGAAGTAATACATTGAGAGTTACCGCTCGTTATACTTACTAAGCAGTGCTATGCTGCAAGACACCTTCCGGTGTACAAAGACGACTTCGAGCCCATTATTTTGAATGAGTCATAAGGAATCTTTGACCGCTAGAAAGTGTCTAATGAAAAAGCAACAGATAGTGAATATGGGCCAAAATCAAACAGGCGTATCATTTTATTTCAATTGGCGGAAGTGAAATACATTTTAAAAGAGATGCAGATTCCAGATTTGATATATTACAACTATACTTCTAGTGCATACAAAAATAGAAATGATCACTATTAAAAAAATGAAAAAATAGCATTTAAATGCAATGCCTAATGGATCAAAGTGAGTTAACAGCACTGACCCATTTCATACTGTATGTGATTGGCACTCAGGAAAATCTAACAAGTGTAGTAAGGATTTTAAATCACCTGAAACTTCTGTGTGTATTTGTTTACAATGAGAACTCTAATAACCTTGTTTGCTCCATCCCAGGGATAAGCTTCTAAGATTTACGTACTTATTAATGGCACTAAACAACACCGTAAACTTCGGGTAATGTTGAGATCATACTGTAGGTTCCCAGATCCTTTTCTTCTGGGCCTCTTCCTTTCCTGGAGCTCTTCTGTAAATACGGCTCTGCAGGAAGGAGCGCACCCTGTGAGAAGGGAAGGAGGAGGCCGGTCGGTGTTGCACGATGCAGCAGTCTCACTACAGAAAAAAACCCGCAATTGAAGTAAGGAGACATAATTATAGTGCCCAGAATTCACTTCGGACAGAGGGTGCAAGGGTGCAACCTACGCAAATAAGGTGAGTATTAACAGAAAAAAAGTGAGTCTATGATGAGGGTCACAGACATTTAGAGCGCACACCAAGGCAATAAGAACGTAACTTTTAATAAGCCAAATTAAAATAGAATGGCAGATAATAAAATAGGGGAAGTGGTACACTTGTGCAATATACTTTATAAATGGTGTAAAAACAAGTTAAAAACCAGGAGAAAGTGAGGCGCTCGGGTTGTTTCGTATGCTGGCAGATACACACTGGCTAGAAGGTCTATGCTAATACTGTAGCCATCTAGGTAAGTAACCATATGCCAATTATTCTAATAGGAGTAGAGGCAGAGATATAAAATAGACTGAGGTAACACAGGACACCATTTGTCTAGGAAAATCCTAGATTCAGGAGGGGTGTTAATAAATACCCTTTTAGCCTAAGTAAATACAGTATGTTTGCCAATAAAATTCCTAAGAGCCGAGGCAGAGATGTAAAGAAGCCTTAATAGGCATAGGCAACACAAGACTTCCTTTGCCTGGATAATTACTAGGTACAAAAAGGGTGGGAATATATAGCCTTTTTACCAAATGAATTAAGGAGGGCGGACACAGGGATATGTGATACCCTTAAGGGTTTAGGAGAATCAAAACAACCATCCTCTTGAGTGTATCACTGGAATCAAGAGAGGGGTGGTTGCTGCTTATCACTAACTGGACTGGTAGTACCGTGTTACTAAGTAGTTAGCACTTTCCAGTTCAAGCTAGTATTACCAATACCAGTTAGAGCGTGATCAATGATGTTTTAAATTCACTTAAACTTTCCCTTGCCCTAGCGACATACCTAACCCTCTCTGCCTTTTACTGAGCTACTGTGCACTTCCTGGTTATGATGTCATAGTGTTATGACACCCTACGCGATTCGCTCGCATACGGAGTTTCGTCAGGGGCAGAGTAACAGAATGTAGGGAGAACTAGCCTTAAGTTGCATCATGAGGTTGCTGGTAACTAATAGAAAACCTTCTGCTGTGCTATATGGGATTTAGCCATCGCAGCAAACTACAACTGTTGGTTAAAACTTAAATAACCTAAGCACAAGTGTGTTAAACGTATAGCTTGCTCTAAGTCAATTATAGTGCCATCACAATAGACTAATTTATACAATATATATTATTATATTTAGTTGCATTACATAAAGGCTGGAGAAATTGTGTTCATTTGTTCAACAACAGGAATCCAAATAGTAAGCGGAATTAGAGGGTTTGGTGAAACAGGATCAAAACCATTATTGGATCGAGTCAACCAATGATTATATCACTATTATAATAGATCATGTCATATCTTGCTATCATGTAGATTCCTGATCTCCTCTTTATTGGCAGGGAATGGTGGACAATTTAGTCTCATATTAAATTAAAGGTGTGAAGGTAAAACCTTCGAAGCCATACGGATTTAGGGTTTTGAGACGATATAGCCACTCAGATTCTTTTCTAAGCAGATTATTGCCCATATCACCACCCCTCATAGTGCTTGAGAGGTGATCAATGCTGCAACAATTGAGACAGCCTGTGTCACTTTGATGTAGTTGATTAACATGTCTAGACACTGGTGTGTCCTGTTCACTAAGGATGGAATTTATGTGTTCAAGGACACGTCTCCTCAGTTCCCCTATGGTCTTGCCTACATAAAGGAGTCTGCACTTGCAGGTAATGAGATCTATTACATTATTAGTCCTGAAATGTATTAAATGTTTGATCATAAATGACCTAGTGTGTTCACTGTTGGAGAACTCTTTGGTTGTTAGCATGTGTCTACAGGCTTCACACTTTTTGCATCTAAAGGATTCTTTCAGTATGGACCTTAACCAACATGCATTGGGTTTGCTTGAAAAATGACTTCTGGGGATGCTAGGAGTGTCACCTTTGCTAGATCATCACCATATTTTAAAACATGCCAATGTTTATGACATATTAATTTGATCTGTTGCCAGCAGTGATTGTATGTACCTATGCAACAGATCTGTTGAGGCTCTGTCTTGCGATGGGTTGCTAACAAGGTATCTCTATTGCTGAGTAGTGCACGTCAATAGGCTCTTTTCAAGGTATTCAAAGAGTACTTACCTTGCCTGATGTGCACATGATTTTTATCTGCCGTCAGTCTCGGCACGGTAACACTCACATGACTCATGCGCAGTGGGATCTTCTCACCACACGGCACATCACGGCTGGGAACTGTGTGTTCAGCACGTTTAGAATTACTTACCTTCATGCTGTTTAGCGTTGGACACTATTCGTTTTGACATCAGGGTACTTCATCTGTGCAAGCACCTACTATACAGCCTAGACTTGCTACCTATACTATATCCCATTAGCTAAGATTAAATGAGCATCTGCACGCAGTGACCTCTCACACTTTGTCTCAAACACCTCTTATTTGAGCCATCCGGCATGAGATCACTATCTTACACTGGTACTAATTAGGGGTACCTAGTAGTAGTATAGACTTATCCAGTCTATTTTTATTTGAGTGACTTACACCACACAATATTTTTAAGATATTTAATAAACATTTTTTATTTTTTCCTTTGTATACATTTATTCACCCCTGACCATTTATACTATAAGGGTCTGCTGTGCGCCAATATAAGGGACCTTCTGTACCTTCCTCAGGTACACTTCCCCATCTCTATTACTACACTCCCTTGGCAGCACGCTACTCCACCTAGGGGTTTGAGCGAGGTCTCTCTCTATAGTATTCAAAGAGTAACCTTGATTGAGGAAACATTCCTTGCCTGGAATATCCATACACATGGAGGCCATTTAAGCAGATGCATCACCGTTCACACAGCTTTTAAGCACAGCATGGGACTAGCAAATCAAGTCAAACCACTCACAGACATGTTTCAACCTTGATGGGTATCATCAGTGTGAGGTTGGTTTATATCTGCTTTGCAATATTTCTAGGCTGGGTAGGTTTACCATTACATTTTAAATTATGGTGGGTGTATGGATATTCCATACACTCCCTCTGGGAGATTTACCCTGGCTATTGTCCTGTGTGGTGCTCGGTACCTGTTTGGCTCAGGAGATGCTGAGAGTTCCGCGATGACATGGGGAAACAGGACAGGCTCATGGTGATCCATGATGTTCTTTCTTAGTGCCAGCACCTCCAGCCATAGTGGGCTCCAGTACAAATGAAGGCAATCCCCATAGGATAAGTCTGAAGGCAGTCTTTTATCCCCATACATCTCTCCAATAGATTGCGACTCAGCCAGATATATAAACAGGAATGGTATTTATTCTGCAGCCACTGCTGATGTTCTTACCGCGATTGCAATCAGTTAGCAGGATAGCTTCCAGGCTCCTGGATGGTACAGGCCTCAGTAGAGGTGATGAGGCCTCAGTAGAGTATTGGAATGCACCCAGCCCATGAGGGACTGGGCACATGTCTTCTTCCCAACTGGGAGGAGACTTGGCTTACATCCTCATCCCTCAAGGAGGAAGAGGGACTGCCTGAACTCCACCTGTGAGGGCTGGGTTCATCTCTATAATTTAAGACACCTCCTCTATAGTGCAAAAGGGGAGGGCACAGGCTCTGCATCCTTATTGGACAGACGCAGACTCCCATGTCATCTCCACTTCTGCCACTCACAGAGGCTGCAGGATGGGGGAAAGCCACATAGGATAGCCTGTCACTGTCTGCATCTTACTAGACCTTACATGACAGGGAAGGCAGAAAGATAGCTGGCCCAGCCATGGCTATATGTATGTATGTATGTCTTTATTTATATTGCGCCATTAGTGTACATAGCGCTTCACATTAGTACTACACGTGACAATCATATAAATAACAAATAATACATCATGCTCTCTAGGTGGGAAGCAGGGCGTCTTAGGAGCAGAACTGTGTTCATTTCAGCTCTGGGGATCTTCTGCTCCCTGAGATACTTACATCGAAAGGCAATTCTGGTATATCTTGCTTATTTAAAGGTCCAACATCCCTCAAGCCAATAGGAAGCAAGGGATGACTTTGCAGCTTCCTATTAGCCCACAGAATCTTCAAATATAGATTTTCTGTAGCAAGCCAGAGCTGCTACCAGCATCCTTTTCCCATGTGAGCATCTCGGGAAGCAGGGGCTCCCCGCAGATGAAATCAACGCCTTTCAGCTCTGGAGACTCCCTGCTTCCCACCTAGTAAAAACATATGCCACTTTAAGGACCTTCTGGCTTAGTACAACCTTACAAAAAGGGGAAGTATAAAGGAGGCGACTGCAGGTTGAACATTCAGTATTGTAATTTTGTTCTAAAGTTACACCTAAGGCTGCACTAATAGTTAGGGCGACGGCGACGCAACCGTGTGACGTCAACCGTCGCCATTGTAATGGTGATTCCTGCTTATAATGCAGGAGACGAGGGAGCCCTCATTGGCTAAACCGCTCAAGTGCCACTAACGTCACGCGGCGATCGCTGAAGAAGTCAAAATCCTTTGACTACCAGCGATCGCGACCGTGTGACGTCAGCCGTCGCGCCCACTATGGGCACCCGCGGCGGACTGCATGTACTTGCTACGACGCTGCGCAATGTCGCAATCGCCGTAGCCCTAACTATAAGCGCAGCCTTAGGCTCATTCGTGTAACTACAGTAGTGCGCACATGGAATTTCCCATTGAGTTTCCGTGCATTAGTGCCCAATCGTCATTATGACAATTTAATGAATACCACATTAATAGGGCCGTAACTCTGTGACCTATCATACTTGGCTATACATCATTGTTTACATTAAATGTGCATATCATTTTCCAGATTCCCTGGCTGCAGTGGAAGCACTGCAAGGATTAAGGCCTCGGCCAAGGTAGAAACAGGCGCGCTTGCGCTCCAGTGCTGCTCCCTGCTCGGCCGTACTTTTCCTGGCCGGCTAGGTGCGCACGCCTCTGGGGGCGCGGACATGACGTCACGGAGCTGGCTCGCCCTCATTGGGCGAACCGCTCACGTGACCCACTTCAAGCAGCAAAATCCATTTTGCTTGCTCGGCAAGCGGCTGAGCGCCAAGCAGGTACGCTTTGCCCGCTCACCCAGGCCACGTGCATTGTTGCAACGTGTCCAGCGTGAGCGCGCGCACCCGCTCAGCACCACCCTGGGCGAGGCCTATGGGATAATGGTGAAAGGCCGTGTTGCAGACTTGCCTGAGATATGTAAATATAATCACAAGTCATGTTTTTATTTGCAAATGTAGAACTATAAAAACAGAAACTTTGCAAAAATCACATCACTGCCATAGGTAAGAGCTCTCTCCTAACCAAAAAAAGACTTGAGAACCTCCTAAATGGCTGAATTCACGTTATCACGTTATTATGTCGTTTCAGAGCATTTAAAAAAAAAAATTAATAAACGGTCCCACAAAATTGTTCAATCAAATATTGACAGAAGAGAAAACTACTAGAGCATGTCACAATAAATTATGATTAGAAACAATCTAAAATCAATTTATATATAAAAAATATATACAATTCCTGGTAGAACTACAAGTATGACTGTACAAATCTAGTTTCTCGGTCTGTTTGGAAACACTAGGCCTTGGCTCAGTCTGCAAATAATTCACCCGTGCTGAAGTTTTTATCACTGCCTCGCAAATGTTTTAAGATTAGATTGTTATTGAAATATTATAGTTTAATGGGAATTAAAAAGGCATGTAGGAAAGACTGGAATGCCCACAAGTTCTGATAAATGAGCTCAGGGCTGGATTGGTAAAAAAAAAAAAAAAAAAAAAAAAAAACCCTCCGGGGAAGTGCAATGTGACCTATACGTATGCTCACTGTGAGGTTATTTCATCATTTGGAGAACGTGTGTTTTGAAACCAGGGTGCCTTGTAAGAGCTTTCATTCAGTGCTTGTCTGGTTTAGTTAGCTGCTGATTAGCTGCAGTTAAAAGGCTGTGTTGTTTTCAGAATGGTTTGAATGAGGTTTTCTTTTCTCTTGCCCTCACTTTTACAACCAGTGCAGCAGGAGAACCTATAGGAAAGATAAGCAATCAGAGGCTCTGGTCAAAAACAATTGCCACTTCAAAGATCTGTTTATTCAAAAGGCTGTCTGACCGCCTTCTGTTCTCAGTGTAAGGTCTTTTGTTCCCCCCCCCCCCCCCCCACACACACACACACCCCCACACACACACTCCCCCCCCACACACACACACACCTACAGTATGTTGTTTGTAAGTGTTGTTTTTCAATAGGCTTTTTTAATATTTACTTCAACCCTTGAAACAGAAAACCACAGGGGGGGATGTTTCCTGACTCACTTATACATGCTCCTTCCCCCCTCCTCCCCCCCCCCACTCGTGGGTTTCTGTTTCAACGTTTGAAGTAAATATATATATATACAGTACAGTATATATTTCATATGTTGCCCTACAGCCGCAACCTTTAATTGGTTTCAGTCGCTGACACTGTTGTACAATTTGCACTTACATGATATCCTATTGTATCTTTTCTTTTCCCTCTGCACTGTTTAGATTGGAACCCGCAGGCCGGCTTCTCCCTTTCACATTGTTTCCACTTCCGTACAGTTGGTAGCACTCCCAATCCTAGTGACTTTTCATTGCTTTATCTAATGAGTAGGTACCTGATTTTGCACGGTGCGGAGTACATACACAGTGCTATGTAAGAATAAAGTAAAACGATGTACAGGCAGTCCTCGTTTTACAAAGCTTCGCTGTACAACGAATGGTTTTCCAACGCTATGCAATGCATACCTATGTTCATTTTTACAACGCCAAAATGGCTTATCCAACGCTCTTACGACGCTTTGCAACGTTGTGTA
>WSYH01001764.1:87358-104462 GCA_036426205.1 Ascaphus truei | reverse complement strand
GGGGAAGGGGGTGGTCGCAGTCCCCAGTGGGGGGAAGGGGGGTCGCAGTCCACAAGTTTGGGGAATGGGGTGGGGTCGCAGTTCCACAGTGGGGGAAGGGGGGGTCCGCAGTCACAGTGGGGAAGGGGGCTTCACAGACCGGTCACGTGGGGTGAAGGGGGGTCGTCAGTCACAGTTGGGAAGGGGGGGGTCCGTAGTGCCCAGTGGGGGAAGGGGGGTCGCAGTCACAGTGGGGGGAAGGGGGGGGTCCGGCAGTCCAGTAGGTGCCAGGGTGGGTCGCGTCACAGTGGGGGAAGGGAGGCGTCACCGTCCATGTGGGGGGGAATGGGAGGTCACAGTCCACAGTGGGGTAATGGGGGTTCACAGTCCCAGTGGGGGAGCAGGGGGCGTCACCCACAGTACACAGTTGGGGAAGGGGGGTCGCCTTCACAGTGGGGGACGGGGGCGTCACAGGCCATCAAGTGGGAGGAAGGGGCGTCAGCGTCACGTGGGGGAGGGGGCGTCCACTCCACAGTGGGGGAAGGGGTGGTCACAGTCACTTGGGGGAAGGTCGTCACAGTCAAAGTGGTGGAAGGGGTCACAGTCACAGTGGGGGAATGGGGCTGTCACAGTCACAGTGGGGGAAGGGGGGGTCCAGTCACATTGTGGGGGAAAGGGGGCGTCACAGTCACAGGGGGGAAGGGGGTCGCGTCACAGTGGGAGAGGGGTGTCGCAGTGCAACCCAGGTGGGGGGAAGGGGGGGTCGCGTCACAGTGGTGTGGAAGGGTAGGTTCAACATCACAGTGGGGGAGGGGGCGTCACAGTCAACAGTGGGGGAAGGGGGGCGTCACCGTCACCGTGGGGAAGGGGAGGGTCACAGTCACACGTGTTGGAAGGGGGGGGTCGTAGTCACAGTGGGGGGGGAGGGGAGTCACAGGTCACGTGGGGGATGGGGGGGTCCGCAGTCCACCGTGGGGAAGGGTGGGTCGCAATCCAAGCACATTGGGTGAAGGGGTGGTCACAGTCAGTGGGCGAAAGGGGGGGTTCGCAGTCCACAAGTGGGGGAATGGGGGGGTTGCAGTCAACAAGGTGGGGGAAGTGGGGTCGCCTTCACAGTGGCAGTTTGTGAAGGGGGGGTCGCATTCACTGTGGGGCAGGGGGGTTGCAGTCACAATTTGGGGGTCGCAGTCTGACACATTTGGAGGAGAAACGTGGTACTCTAGTTGAGGATAGACTGTTACCCTAGTTGATGAGAGACGTATACTCTTTGGAAATGGAGACATATTTCGGGGTGGGATTTGGTTTCCTAACTCGCCCTCTCACACCCCCGCAGGTTATATGCAGATTGGGGGGGTAGATGTTGAGGGGTCAGACTCGCCCCCTCTCACGTCCCTGCAGGTATTCCATGAGATGGGGGTGGGGGGAATTTGGGAGTCTAGTCACCCTCTCACAAAGAGGACCCACGCAGGGTATTCAGGATGGGGAGGGGGAAAAAGACTTTTGGGTCAGACTCCGCCCTCTCACACCCCGTATGGTATTTCAGGGTTGGTAGGTGAGAGATTTGTGGTACAGTCCACAATCTCTCACACCCCCCGCAGGGTCAATTCAGATTGGGGTGAGTGGGAATTTAGGGGGAATTTGGGGTCAGTCCTACCCTCCACCCAGCATAGGTATATCATGAATGGGAAGGGGGGGAGATGTGTGGGGTCAGTACTCGCCAAGTCTCACACACACCCCGTATGGTATTCAGGGTGGTAGGGGGGAGATTGGGGTCAGTCAACCCTCTCTCACACCCCGCCAGGGTATTCAGGATGGTAAGGTGATGGCGGAATTTGTGGGGTCAGACTCGCCCCTCACACCAAAACCGTATGTATTATGCAAGGTGGTAGGGGGGAGATTTGGGGTCGTCCACACCTCTCACCCACACCCCGCAGGTATGCTGATGGTTCAGTGCCGACACATGCCCCGTCCGCATCCTCTCTGTAGTTTGGACACGGAAGCAGCGTTTCGCTCTGGATCAAGGAATGCGAACCGACCTAGCTTTCTCACAATAAACCATGCTGCTGCCACACCGACAAAGAAAAAGAAAAAGGAAAAACTGACGGCCGCTGAGCCAGAATGGGCACAGAACGGTGGTCTTGGTATTAAATAACGGAATTTTCCTGACCGCTCCAGCGTTTTATCATCGGCGGGGTTTGGACGTGCTCTTAACCCCTTCATTGCTGGCAGGACAGGACAATGTTAACCAGTTTATCTTTTTGGAGGGAGGAATGTAAATGTAAGTGATCTAGCAATGGCATAGTCAACCAGAAAGAGGATCAGAAAGGGAAGGAGAAACTGTTTGTTCTGGAGTGGGGGGTGGGGGGGGGGGAAGGGCTGTAGCGGGGACGTTTACAACTCTGAGGATTTAAACAGTAACCTTGTATAAAATATAATAAGCTGTTACGTGACTGAGTGCTTTCCCTTGATTGCATAGCGTGCGCACAGACGGGACACGCTCCTTATTGTCTTTTGAGGTCTAAACCAGCCCACACCTCCTCTTTCTCTATCCCCCCCCCTCTCTTTCTCATCTTCCCAACCCTCCCCCCCTCTCTCCGCCCGTTTTCTTCTCTCTCATCTTCCCCTCCGCTCATCTCGTCATCCCCCCCTTTCCATTCCCCCCTCTCCCCTCCTCAATCCCCCTCCATCTCTCACTCAAAAATTCTCCTCCCGTACCCTCTGTCTCTCCCTCTCCACTAAGGCCCATAAAAGCCCGGGAACCCCTTCTCTCGTCTCTTACAATACTCCCCCACTCCTGATCTTCTTCTGCACCACTAATCGCCTTTACTGTCCCTCTCTCCGTTTGTTCTCTTTTCCCTCTCTCTCTCCCCGTCCGCTTTTCTCTGTCTGGCCAGCGCTTTCCCGGCGCCTTTTCTCCTTCCCCCTCTCTCCTCCCCCGTAATCTCCATCCACCTACCTCTCTCGTACTCTCACCCCTCTCTCCTCTCCTTCCGTTCTCCCTCGTCTCTCTTCCCCCCCCTCCTCTGCTCGTCTTCCCCTCCTCTCATCTCATTGCTCTTCACTCGGTCGTAATCATACTTTCTTCCCCCTCTCTCCCCCTCTCTCTCTTCCCACGCCGTTCTCTCTCTTTCCCCTCCTCTCTCCGTCATCCTCTTCCCCAAACACTGGTATCTCTCCATTCCGCTAAAAAGCCATTCCCCTCCTCTCTACTTCCTGTCTTCCCACTTGTCTTATTCCGCATTTTCCTCCCTCCCTCTCGCCCCACTTTGGCTCTATCCCCCTTCCTTTCTCTGCTCCCACCCATCTCTCTTCATCCTATCTCCTCTCTCTCTTCCCAGTTCGTCTCCCACCTCGCTTTCTCCTTCCCCCCCCTTTCCTCTATGCCCCCTGTCCTCTCTCTATCTTCCCGTCCCCCTTTTCTCCATTGCCCCTCTCCACCGCCCCCTTTTCTCCTTTTCCCCCCCTCTCTCTCTGCTCATTTCCGCCTCGTCTATTCGTCCATTTCCCCCTCTCTCCTTTCCCCTCATTGCCGATCTCTCTCTCGTCTTTCCCCCTCCGCCCCCCTTCCGTTGTCCCCATCTCATCCGCTGCAGATTGATTTTCCCACCTCCGCTTTCGAGGTGAGATTTGCGAGGTCGGAAAGTGAGGGTTTCAGTCCCAAATACGACTTTTCCAGCCTGGGTGAGGAGGACCGCCGGAGGCTGCGGGACGCCATGCAGAAGGAGTCCTTATACTGGTGAGGACACACTTAACCCCTTCACTGCTGGCGGTACGGAAAGAGAAAAGCGTCAGTCACACTGGGGACAGACGGGGGGCGCCGTGTGGTGGGGATTTAGTTCTAATCCCATTTAGTGGACCGAGGGACCCGGTGCCTTCGAACCCGCATTCCTCTCCAACCCTGCACCCTGAGCCCTCTTCCCTCATCGCTAACACTGCAGCCGCTGCGCTCCCTCGGAACTCCACTCTCTCTCTGACAACAACTCTGCACCCTTGCGCTCCCCTCTACATCGGCTAACATCTCGAACCCCTCTTGCGCTCCCCCCTCTCGTCTCTGCTAACCTGCACCCATGCGCTCCCCTCTTTTCCTCTGCTAACACTGACCTGCTCTCCCCTCATCCCTCTGCTACACTGCCCCCTGCGCTCCCCCTCTTCTCTTCTGCTAACCACTTGCACCCGGCCTCTCACCCCCGCCTCTCTCTGCTAGCAACTGCAACCCGGCGCTCCCCTCGTTCCCTCTGCTACACTGCTACCCTGGTCGCTCCCAGCCCTCGGTCCCCTCTGCTCACCACTGAACCCCTGCGGCTCCCCTCTCTCTTTTCTAACACTGCCCCCCTGGCGCTCACACCCCTCTCTCTCTACACACAAACGCTGTGTCAAAACACAAACCCTAGCGCTCCACACATCATCTCATCTGCTAAGCACTAAACCCCTGCGCTCCCCTCTCTCTCTCTAACACTCAAACACTGCACCCTGCGCTCCCCTCTCTGCTACAACTGCACCTGCGCTCCCCTCTCTCTCTGCTAACACTGGCCCCCTGCCGCTCCCCTCTCTCTCGTGCTATCATACAACACCCTGCCGCTCCCACTCTCTCTCTTGCTAACACTGGCAACCGTGCTCTCCCCCTCTCTGCTAACATCTCTAACACTGCACCCGGCGCTCCCCCTCGTCAATCCCTCTGCTAACACTGCAAAACCCTGCGCGTCCCCTCTACCTGCTGCTAACGCAATGTGCACTGACCCCTTTTTCTCCCTCCCTCTCCACTCTGCTAACACTGCCCCCTGCTCTCACCCCCTCTCCCTCTGCTAACACCTGCAACCCTGCGCTCCCCTCTCCCTCTGCTAACACTGCCCCCTAAGCTACCCTCTCCCTTGCTAACACTGCACCCTGCGCTCCCCTCTCCCTCTGCTAACACCGCACCCTGCGCTCCCCTCTCCCTCTGCTAACACTGCACCCTGCCTCCCCCTCTCCCTCTGCTACGCTGCACCTGCGCTCGTCTCTCTCCCCTCTGCCCTAACGCTGCACAAAACACGCACCCTGCGCTCGCCCACCCCCCTCCTCCTCTGCTACACTGCACACCTTCGCTCCCCTCTCCTCCCCTCTCCGTCTGCTAACACTGCACCCTGCGCTCCCCCTTCTCACCTCTGCTAAGGCTGCGAACCCTGCGCTCCCCTCCTCGCCCTCTGCTAACGCTGCAAGCCCCCCTGTCGCTCCCCCCCGGTCCCCTCTCCCTCTGCCTAACTGCTTCACCCTGCGCTCCCTCTTCCCTCGTTACAGCTGCGCCCTGCCGCGCCCCTCTCTCTGCTAACATGCCTCGCCCTGCGCTCCCCTCTCGATCTTGCTAACACTGTCACCCTGCGCTCCCCTCAATCCCTCTGCTACCACTGCAACCCTGCTCTCCCCTCTCCTCTGCCTAACACTGCACCCTTCCGATCCCCCCGCCGATCCCTCTCTAACAACTGCACCCCTGCGCTCCCCTCTCCCTCTGCTAACACTGCAAACCCTGCACTCCACACCCTCTCCCTCTGCTAACGCTGCAAACAGCACCCTGCGCTCCCCTCTCCCTTTCCCCCCCCTTGTTGGTCTAACACTGCAACTGCACCCTGCGGCTCTCATCGTCCCCCTCTATCCCTCTCCGTCTGCTAACAGCGTGCACCGCCTGCGCGCCCCTCTCCTCTGCTACAGCTGCACCCCTGCTCTCCCCTCTCCCTCTTCCTCTGCTACCCGCTGCAACCCTGTCGCTCCCCCTCTCTCCCTCTGCTAAAAACCTGCAAACCCTGCCTCCCCCCTCTCCCCTCTGTTAACACTCGCCCTGCGCTCCCCTCTCTCCTGCTAACACTGCGGCCCTGCGCTCCCTCTCTCCATCTGCTAACACTGCACCCTGCCTCCCCCCCCCCCCTCTCCCTCTGCTAACCCTGCACCCCTGCCTCCCCTCTCTGCTGCTAACACTTGCACCCGCGCTCCACCCTCTTCCCTCCTGCTAAGGTGCTGCCCCCTGCGTCACCCTCTCTCTGCTAACACTTCACCCTCGCTCCCCCCCCGATCCCATCTGCAAGGCTTCACCCCTGCTCTCCCCCTCTCCTCTGCTTAACACTGCCCCCTGCGCTACCCCCTCTCTCTGCTAACACTGCGGCCCTGCGCTCACCTCCCCTCTCCCTCTCTTCTAACCTGCACCCTGCGCTCCCCTCTCCCATTTCTAACACTGCCCCGCCCCCCTCCTCCCTCGTGCTAACACTGGCAACCCTGCGCTCCCCCTAATCCGCTCGCAACCCTGTGCCCTCGCTCTCCCCTTCCCCTGCTACCACTCAAAGCCTTGCTTCGCTTGCCCTCTCCCTCTGCTTAACACTGCTACCTGCCCCACTCCCTCTCCCTCATGGCTAAGGTGGCTGCACCCTGCTCTCCCCCATCCCTCTGCTAAACTGCACCTGCTCTCCCCCCTCTCCCTCTCTCTCACCTGCCCCCCTTCTCTCATCTGCAGCTCAACTTCATGTCGCCCCTCTCCTCTGCTAAGCCTGGCACCCTGCGATCCCTATCCTCTCCTAAAGGCTGCACCCTGCGCTCCCGCCCGCCCTCCCACTCCCTCTGCTAACCCCTAGCACCTGTCCCTCTTGCTCTTCTAACACTGCAACCCTGCGCCCGCCCCTCTCTCTCTAATAACACTGTATCCCTTGGCGCCGCCCCACTCCCTGCTAACACTGCAAAACCCTGCTGCTCGTCACCCCCTCTCTCTCTAATAGACACTGCAAACCCTGCGCTCCCCCCCCCCCTCTCTCTTCTACCACTTGGCAACCCTGCGCTCCCCTCTTTTTCCTCTGCAAGGCGTGCCCCCTGCTCTCCGCCCCTCATCCCTCTTCTTAACGACTGCACCCTGCGCTCCCCTCTCTCTGCTAACACGCCGACCCCTGCTCTCCCCTCTATCTCCCTCTTACTAACACTGCAGCACCCTGCGCTTCCCCTCTCCGCTCTGCTCTCTATCATTCCGCCCTGCTCCTCCCCTCTCCCTCTTCTAACCCTGCCCCCATTCCTCTTCTAACCCTGTGCCCTGTGCCCTCTTCCTCTGCTAACACTGCCCCCTGCACTCCCCTCTGCTCTCTATAACACTCGCACCCTGCGCTCCCCTCTCCTAACACTACTCCAACACTCAATCCTGGCGCTCCCCTCTCCCTCGTGCCAGCACTGCACCAGTCAATTCCCGCTTCCTCTCCATTCCCAACACTGTGTCCCACCCCGCTCCCCACGACCCTGTGGGGGAATTCCTCCTTAATGGTATCTGTAGTGGTTGCCTTGATGGCTGCGGTGTGTACCTTACAGATGTCTGTCCTGGGTGTGCACCCTGGGGAGATAATAGTGGGTGTGCGGTAGTTTGTCACAAACAACACCCGGCCCCACATGCTGCAGCTCGTCTGATGTAACTTTACACCGGCCTGGTATCTGACTGTAATGCTCACCTGGCCTGGGAATCTGACTTACTTTACACCGGCCTGGGACTGACTGTAACTTACACCTGCCTGTGATCTGACTGTAACTTTACAAACCGCCTGGATCTGGACTGTTACGTTACACACAACCGCCTGGGATCTGACTGTAAAACACTTACACCCGGCCTGGGATCTGACTGTAACGTCACCCGGCCTGGGCTCGACTGTAATGCTACAACCGGCCTGGGATCTTGACTGTAACTCTACCACACATCACCCGGCCCTGGGATCTGACTTGTAACGGTACACCCGGCCTGGGACCTTACGTAACGCTACACAGCAACCAACTCTACCCCGTCCTGATCTGACAGTAACTTTACAAATATTTACAACAACCGCCTGGAATGCTGACTGTACGTTACCAACAAACAACACCCGGCCTGGCTCTGACTGTAACGTTACACCCGCTGGGGGATCTGACTGTTAAAACGTGACACACCCGTCCTGGGATCGTGGGACTGTGTTGGATCGTTACCAGGGGGGGGTTCACACCAGCCTTGATCTGACTGTAACGTTTACACCCCCGGCCTGGATCTGACTGTAACGTTTACCAAAACAGGCCCGGCCTGGGATCTGTACGGTACTTTAACAACACCACAGTCCTGGGGGGTGTGGGTGCTCTAACTGTAACGTTACAAAAACCCTCCTGGGATCTGACTGTATCTTTACACACAACAACGAAACACCCCCCCCCCTGCCTAGGATCTGACTCTGTAACGTTAACAAAAGCCCGCCTGGGGATCCTTATGTACGTTACACCGCCTTGGCTCTGACTGTAACGTTACAAACCACACCCGGCCGTGGGATCTGACTGTTTCACGGTTACACCCGGCCTGGATCTGACTTGGTACGTTTACACAGAAACACCCCGCCTGGATCTGACTGTAACGCTACACCTTACCTGGATCTGACTGTATGCTACAACACCCCAGGATCCCCTTCTGTACGTTAACAAAAAGACAACCGTCCTGGGATCAAAATAACACCTCTGACTGCTAACAGTTACCCCCGGCCTGGGTTCTGACTGTAACGTTACAACAACCCGGCCTGGGATCTGACTGTAATCTACAACCCGGCCCTGATCATTACCTGTGGACTTCCAAACAGACAAAACAAACAAAAACCCACCGGCCGTTGAGCTTTGACTTGTAACGTTACACCCGGCCTGGGATTCTGAAATGTAACGTTACAATCCAGCCAAACAACTCACAAACAAACAAAAACAGAACGCCCGGCCTTGGATCGGTGACTGTAACGCTACACAACAAAACCCCGGCCTGGATCTGGACTGTAAGCGCTACAAAACAACACCACCGGCCTGGGATCTGACTGTAACGGTTTACACAAAAACCCGGCCTGGATCTGACTGTAATGCTACATTACCCCCGTCCCTGGGATCTGACTGTAACGCTACACCAAGGACTGGGAATCTTGAACTGTAACCGCTACCAACAAACCCAGCCTGGGATCTGACAGTAACGCTACACCCAGCCTTGGATCTTACTGTAATGCTACACCCGGCCTGGGATCTTGACTGTAACGCTACAGCCCGCCTGGGATCTGACTGTACACGCTAACAAAACAAAACCACCCGGCCTGGGATCTGACTGTAACGCTACAAAACAGAGCACCAAGAAAACAACCCCGCCTTGGATCTTACTGTAACGCTACAACCTGCTGGATCTGACGTTAACGTTACGCACACACACCCCGGACTGGGATCTGACTGTAACGTTACACCGCCCGGGGATCTGACTGTAACGCTTACAACAACACACCCGTCCTGGGATCTGACGTAACGCGAACAACCCGCCCGGCATCTGACTGTAAACGTTACACAAAACCCTGCCGTGGGGATCGTGACTGTAACGTTACAGACACAAAAACCCAACCATCACCCGATCCTTGGGATCTGACTTGTTACAACGTTACACAACAAATACAAAACCCCCTATCCTGTATCTTACTGTAACCTGACATACACCCTCCTGGATCTACTGTAAACGGCTACACAAACCCTTCCACCTAAGCACCCTGGTCATCTGACTGTAACGCTACACCTGACCTTGGCTCTGACTGTACGCTACAAAAAAACCCACCCGCCTGGGATCTTGACTGTAACGCTACACCCCCGCCTGGGATTCTTACTGTAATGCTACAAGAATAAAAACAACACCAAAGCAAAACAAACAGGCCGGCTGGGAATCTGACTGTAACGTCTTACACCCAGGCCTGGGAATCTGACTTAATGCTAACAACCCTGCCTTGGTATCTGACTGTAACGCTACACCTGAGACCTGGATCTGACTGTAATGCTAACAACACCGGACCTGGGATCTGACTGTAACGTTACACACCGCGGCCCTGGTATCTGACTGTAACGTTACAAAACACAAAACACACCCGGCCTTAGATCTACTGTAATGCTAGCAATACACCTGGCCTGGATCTGACTGTAAAACGTTACCCAACACAAAACACAACATAACAACCCGGCCTGGGAATCTGACCCTGTAATGCTAAAACAACACAAAACAAATGAAAACAACCCTGCCTTGTATCTTACTTAACTCTACCCCCCGTCCTTTGATCTGACTGTAACTTTTAAAAAGACCCTGCCTGTTCATCCTTACTGTATCTACACAACCTGGCCTGGGATCTGACTGGTAAACGTTACAACAAAGACCGCCTGGGATCGACTGTAAATGCTACAAACAAAACACAACTCAACAACCACCAAACACCCTGCCTTTGAATTCTTACATTACCTTTGCAGCGCCACACTACCGTCCCAGCAACCGCCTTCGCTTTTATCGTCTTTCGCTTGATATCCCTTTACCCGAAACAACAACCCCCGGCCTGGGAATCCACTGACCTGTACTTTACACCCGGCCTGGGCTCTGACTGTAATGCTACAACAAAACAAAACAAAAAACCCCACTCCGTCACTGGGATCTTGACTGTAATGCTACACACCCGCCTGGTATCTGACTGTAGCGTTACACAAACCCTCCGTCCTTTGATCTGACTGTAAACGCTCAAACCCGGCCTGGGATCTGACTGTAACTTTACAAAACCGCCCGGCCTGGGATCGGACTGTACGTTTACAAGGAAGATTACCCCAACCCGGCCTTTGCTCTGACTTCATACGCTACAAACAAAAACAACCCGGCCTGGGATCTGAACTGTAACGCACAAGCAACAACAACAACACCTGGCCCGGGATCTGACTGTAACGCTACAAAACACCCGCCTGGGATCGACTGTAATGCTACACCCGGCCTGGATCTGACTGTAAAACTTTACAGAAACACCCGGCCTGGTCTGACTGTAATGCTACACCTCAGGCCTGGGATCTGACCTGTAACGCTACAAAACCTGACTGGGATCTGACTGTAAACTTACAAACAAAGAAAACCCCCTGGGCTCTGACAGTAACGTTACAAAACAGGGGGGAGATTTGGGGTCAGTCACCCTCTCACACCCCGCAGGGTATTCAGGATGGGGGTCAGGCCACACAATGCCACGTCCGCTCCTCTCTGTGTTTGGACACGGAGCAGCGTTTCTCTGGATCAAAGGAATGAGAACCGACCTATTTTACTCACAATAAAAACCAGCTGCTGCCGCCCCGCTGCCAGGAAAGTGAGGCGCGCACGCGGGGGCTTCTGGGTTTAATAACGGAGATTTCTGACAACTCCAGCGTTTTATCATCGGGCTTTGAGCCTGTGCTCTTAACCCCTTCATTGCTGGCAGGGACAGGCACATGGTTAACCCAGTTTTCTTTTTGGAGGGAGGGGGGTAAATGTAATGATGCTGCTGTCATTAGCCAGAGAGATAAAGGGGAAGGGAGACGTGTTTGTGCTGGAGTGGGGGGGGGGGGGGGGGGGGATATCCTGAAAACCTGACCTGTTAGGGGGCTTGAGTACTGGAGTTGAGAACCCCCTGAATCTGTAAATACTAAAGGAAGCCACTAAAAAAACAAACAAATCAACCACAATTACAGTTGCGTCTCGTCCACTGGAGAGCGTGCTGTGTACGATGCTTTAGATCTCGGGACTGAGGTTTCCCAGCGGATAGGAAAAGCTTCAGGCTGGGTGTGCCGAGGGGTTCTTATCTGCTGTCAATGTCCATTGTGTCTTCGGACCACGGAGATTGCGGGGAGCCGGGCGTTACTCACGGATCGAAACGCTAAATGTGTGCAGTTACCTGTTAACATTGTGCAGCTGGGAAGTGGCCGGGAAGGTTCTGTATCAGCGGTCTCGGCTGCTTGGAGAAGGACAGACGGCCTTGTGGGAAATACAGGTTCAGCCTCGCCACGGGCACAGAGTTTGCCGACCTACGAAGGCTGTGGAACGGAAGTGACGTTTCAGCGCGATCCTGGGCTTTGGGATGGCTCATCATCATCATCATCATTTTTTTTTTTGTTGCTTCCTCCCCCAGTGCGGGGATGACCTCCGCCAGGACATGCTGACCTTGCAGATGATCCGCATCATGAACAAGATCTGGGTGCAGGAAGGCCTGGACATGCGCATGGTCATCTACCGCTGCTTCTCCACGGGGCGCGGCCGAGGTGAGTAGGGGCTCGTTTCACTCCGGCGCTCCCGCACTGGCCGATCCAGTGTCATTCCTGCCACCGGTAGGCCCGGGGTACGAAGTGTAGCCGTGACGAGCTTTGACCGATGCCCATTAACTCTTTCAATGCCTTAATGGTCAAGAAAAGTGCCACCCCCCGGGGGCCCACGCGCTTCCCCACAACATTTAAACGTATTCCCGGGGGGGGGGGAGAGCGCGGGGGCCTCTCTAAACTCCGACATCTCCTCCTCATCTCTGGCATCTTCTCCTTTGGCGACGACGCGTCGCCATGGCAACGGAACATCGCGACAAAGCAATGTCGCCGGAGGAGTTGCCAGGGCAGGTAAGAGGCCCCCGGGCTCTCCCCGGCACCGAACTTTGACAAACTCCCAGCCGGCCCCGAGGAGGTGGGTAACCCACGAAAAGGGGGACCTTCACCTTCACCTCTGGCCAGAACAGATCACATGATCACTCTCGAGCGGTCAAGTGATCAGGAAGTGCCGGAGATTCTGTGGCCACAGAAGTGGCACGACCCCCTGGCACTGAGGAGGCTAAAGCGCCAGTCTGCGCTGATCAGCATGTTGGCTGTCTATTAAAATATTATATATATATATAATAATAATAATTTAATAATATATATACAGGCATACCCCGCATTAACGTACGCAATGGGACCGGAGCATGTATGTAAAGCGAAAATGTACTTAAAGTGAAGCACTCCCCTTTTCCCACTTATTGATGCATGTACTGTACTGTAATCGTCCTATACGTGCATAACTGATGTAAATAACGCATGTGTAACAGGCTCTATAGTCTCCCTGCTTGCGCACAGCTTCGGTACAGGTAGGGAGCCGGTATTGCTGTTCAGGACGTGCTGACAGGCGCATGCGTGAGCTGCCGTTTTCCTATTGAGCGATATGTACTTACTCGTGAGTGTACTTAAAGTGAGTGTACTTAAACCGGGGTATGCCTGTATATAATATTAAATGTCTATTTCCCTTTCCAACTCTGTTTTTATTTTGTATATCTGATGCTCTGTTCAGGAGATTGAAGCGCTTTACATATTTAGTGCCCGGGACATGGAAATGCAGCTCAGTGCAGTGTAAAGGTTCCCATCAGATGCTAGAGATAAAGAAACCCATGTTAACACTTAAAACAAAACATACTGGGTAATTTGCAACAGCTTTTACCCCCTCTGTGTCGTCCAATCTTTTGGGGAGGGGTACATGGCGCGGTAGGAGGAGTTATAATGTGACGCATTGATTTTACCCACACATTTTATTCATTAGGCAGCAGAAACTTAAACCCCCTAGAAATGAAATCCCAGGCACTTGTCCTATCCCGAAATACACCAGATAAATACAAGCCGATATTCCTGGCACTATCAGGGGAGTGTCTGAGTAGCCCCCCGACGCCTGGATACTCATAGCAGGGTCCGGGGGGTTCTTGTTTCGCAGGGATGGTGGAGATGATTCCGACCGCCGAGACCCTGCGCAAAATCCAGGTGGAGCACGGAGTGACCGGGTCATTTAAGGACCGCCCGCTGGCCGACTGGCTCCAAAAACACAACCCCACCGAGGACGATTATGACAAGGTACGGAGCCACTGATTGAGCCACCTGTGCTGAAGCAGGGATATCTTTAAAAAGACAGCCATCTGTGCTGAAGCAGGGATGTACTTAAAATGATTGAGCCATCTGTACTGAAGCAGGGATATCCTGAAACCCTGACCTGTTGGTGGCCCTTGAGGACTGCAGTTGAGCCCCCCTGCTTTAGATGCTGTGTACTTATTCGTGGTCCTTTTTTCAAGGACAGACCTGAAACCAGATTGATACCGGACTATGGGCCATATCTTCTCAACATTGCTCTTTATCAAGGCCTCTTCCGGCCCCCATTCATTTGAACGGTCAATAAGGGGCCATATTTACGAAGCCGGGCTGGCCGGGGTCTTGTCTAGTACCACTGCTTAGTAAACCCGGCCCGATGTGTATCCTTTCAACAGGGCTGGGCCGCTCAGACCGGTCCATATAATGTGTCCCGACAATAATCACAGTTACACTAAACGCCATTAGGGATATGTATTAATATACGTGTGTGTGTATATGTATATATACTAACCCAGGCTGTGCGGAGAAGCGGTGTAATGCGGCAGGCATACGCTTATAGGGGACCATGTTCAAATGGATTTGAAGCCAAAGGTGACACTGTGTGCTCATTTGCATGTCATTACCCAGAATCCCTGGCTGCGGAAGCATTGTATGCTAAGAGATAATGGGGAAGGGCAGGGTTACAGACCTGTCTGACACGTGTGAATGGGCTCACACGTGGCATTTTTATTTTCTATATATACACACAAACACACGTGCATATGTGTGTGTGTGTGTGTGTGTTATATTTATATACATACACACACACTCACACACACACATATACACACACAATAAACCGCATTACGTAGTGATAGGAAGATGGCAGGATGGAGCGGACTTGATGTTTATACGGGACCCTCACTACAGTTTTTGGGGAGCACAGTTAGTTACCCCCTGAGTTAAGGGGAGGGGTTTCAGGGAGAGGGGGGGGGGACAGGCTGCCCCAGCGGAGAGACTCGATGCCTCCTGTCCCACTTCCCAGGCGGTGGAGAATTTCATCTACTCGTGCGCCGGGTGCTGCGTGGCGACCTACGTCCTGGGGATCTGCGATCGGCACAACGATAACATCATGCTGAAGACCAGCGGACACATGTTCCACATCGACTTCGGCCGCTTCCTGGGCCACGCGCAGATGTTCGGGAACATCAAGCGGTGAGCGGGCCACGTCCGGGATGCCGGCTGCTCTGTACCCCAAAATCCGACGCCTGTAGGCATTATGAGATCATGATTATAAAAATCCGTTTGTAAACGCGGTGTGCGGAGACTTGGGACAGGTTTAATTTCCTCTGCCGGCTGCTCCTTTTCTGTCTGATATTGAACAAGAGTTTGCGCAGGCAGAGCCCCCATCTTCCTCTCCCTTCCCTTTTACCTTTATAGGCTCTCAGATAAGGATAGGGTGGGATTAAGGGATTTGCTGAACGCTCCCCCCATTCAGAGCCCAAAGAGTATTTGAGTAACATGCAGCAAAGGACAGCTATATTCCCGCAGCCCCCTCCTCTCTCTCACGAACCCCCCCCTCTGTCCCCTTCCTCCCACAGCGACCGCGCTCCCTTCGTCTTCACCTCGGACATGGCGTACGTCATCAACGGCGGGGACAAGACATCCAGCCGGTTCCATGACTTTGTGGACCTGTGCTGCCAGGCGTATAACCTCATTCGCAAACACACTCACCTCTTCCTCAATCTTCTGGGACTGGTGAGAGCCGCCCCCCAGGGGGGAAAGATCCCGGGGGGGGGGGAGATCCCTGCGGTGGGGAGATCCCGGCGGGGGGAGTGCTAGGGGCGGCAGGCAGCTTGGATTTAGAGGGGTCTTGTATCATTCATTTGGAGTTATGGGTGGAATGCGATAATTCAAGGGGGATTGTGGGCCGTAGTCACGGCTGTGTCGCCGTGACCAAGCCGCGGGGGTTGTAGCGGTTAGGGTAAGGGGTTAATTTAGGCATTTTAGGGTAAGGGTTAAGGTTTTTAGGGTAGGTTAGCGTTAGTATTCAGGGTTTAAGATTAGGAGGTTTTGGGTTAAGGGCTAAAGTTAATGACTTCCGCTAGCGGCGGAGGATCCCTGCAGTGAGGTCACTGGCGGCGAAACGCCAGCGGAGATTTGGGCGCGGCGAGAAGGAAGGGATACAGTAATAACTATATAATATTCTGGAGGGCTCCGATAATTCCAGCCTTAAATTAATGTATTTACCAATTTATTTTAATTAAAAAAATCTATATAACTATACAAAAGTGTCTATTATTTATGGAAAAAAGCCTACATTTAACCTATAATAGTAATAATCCCCTCAGAACAGGGCATTACTGGCCAATAATGCCCTGACTGGGTTAACAGTCCCTCGGCTTCGCCTCGGGCCTTCAACTCTTCCAGCCAGGGCATTATTGGCCAGTAATGCCCTGTTCTGAGGGGATTATTACTTAATTGTTTTATGGAAGCTCTCCGAGAAGCAGTACTACTCAGTACTACCCTGTATTACAGCATGCCGGTTTCTAGGAGAGGCTAATTGGGCAGCTTTAATTACTGACGAGGTAGCACTCCTGTTACTTAGTTGCAGGCGGCTGTCACTCAAACTCAGTACTGCTCTATATTGCATTAGCTCAGCGCTGGGTCAGCATTGACCTTGTGAAGGGGATGGAGGTCCGTGTCACCGCACCTGGGGACTGACCTTCTCTCTGTCCCCTATAGATGTTGTCCTGTGGGATTCCGGAGCTGTCGGACTTGCAGGATCTGAAGTACGTTTACGACGCGCTTCGCCCGCAGGACTCGGAGACTGACGCCACCACCTACTTCACCAGGTAACCCGGCTGCGCTGCAGCCTCTCTCTCTCTCTCTCTCTCTGAACGTGCCACCCTTCTGTGGGAGAGGGGCAGGGACCCCGAGGCTGGGGACAGTCACAGCAAGAGAGCGCAGGGAGGACATGCAGGGCTGTCGGTGTATTAACCCCTTCACCGCCCCAGCCCCTGATGAATTCCTGGCCTCTCTGGCACGGAGTTGGGTTCGTGTTTTTATTATAATCTTTTATTTGTATGGCGCCAACATATACCGCGGCGCAGTGCAAGGGGGAGTAACATTGTGTAACAAAACGGCACATATTGGTAAAGACAAACTGAGAGAATAGGGAGGAGGTGCCTGGCCCGCGGGGATGGCACTCGGGTTTGCATGCTGTATTAGCCCTGTAGAGTACACGGAAGGCGATGTATCCGCACATCGGATGTTTGGGCTACCTTTCGGGGGGACCCTTGTTGGGGTATAACAGACGTGCTGATACGTTGTATCCTCCAAGGTGCTGATCTGCTTCACTCTCCACTCACCATCTCTCTCCCCTCACCCCCTCTCTCTCACCTCACCCCCTCTCTCTCCCCCCCCCCACCCTCATCCCCCCTCACCCCCCTCTCTCTACTCACCCCGTTCTCTCCTCACCCCCTCTCCCCTC
>WSYH01001764.1:0-87352 GCA_036426205.1 Ascaphus truei | reverse complement strand
ACCCCCTCTCTCTCCCCCCCCCCCCACCCTCTCTCCTCTCATCACCCCCCCCCTCATCACCCCTCACCCCTCTCTCTCTACTCATCCCCTCTCTCTCTCTACTAATCCCCTTTCTCTCTCTCCCCTCCCCACCATCTCTCACTCAAAAACACCCACTCTGTTCTCTCCTTCTCCTTCTCCTCCCCCCTACATCCACGCTCTTCTCCTCCCTCATCCCTCTCTCTCCTCTTCTCACTCCCCTTCTATCCTCTCTTTCCCCCACTCCCTCCCTCTCTTCCATCCACTCCCACTCTCCCTCTTCCCCCCCTCCACCTCTCTCCCCCTCTCTCCCCCTTTCTCCCCCCGCAGGCCCTCATTGATCCAGTCTGTGGGGTTCTGCCCGCTGACTCTTCCTCTTATGCCTCGGAACTTTTCCCTTCCTTCTCTTTCTACTCCATTTCATCTCAATCTACCTGCGCAGATTAACGTTCAGCGGCTCGGTCGACCGAAATACGTCTGGCACTATCCTATCGCATCCGCGGGATGCATCGCTGAAACGGATCGGGAAGATCATCTGCATGTCGTTACCGACACACAAGAGATAGTTCAGCCCCTATATAAAGGATACGTGATCATCCTCAAAGCTCCCTGGTCAATAGTAACCACCTGCAACTTCATCGTTTTGTGCATGCGTACTGACCACTGCAAACGTCACTCCTCTCTTGCGTCAACTTCTCTGTCTCCTCTCCTCTTCCCTCCTGTTCTCGTCCTCCTCTCTCTCCCGCCCTTCTGTCTCTCTCTTTCCTCCCCCTTTGTCGCCCCCCCCTCTCCCCCTCTGTCTCTCTGTCTATCTCTATCTCCCCTTTGTCGCTCTCTCTCCTCTCACCCCTGGTCGCTCTCTCCCTCTCCTCTCTCCCATTTCTCTCCCTGTCCCTCCCCTCTGTCTCTCTCTTCCCCTCTCTCTTTCCCCTCTTCCCCTGTCTCTCCTCTCTCGCCTCCCCTCTGTCTCTCTCCCTCTCTCCCCTTTGTCTCTCTTCTCTCTCCACCCCCGCCTGTTCTCTCTCTCTCTCTCTTCTCCCCGTTCTCTCCTCTCTCCTCCTCTCTGCTCTCTCTCTCCCCTGTTTCTCTCTCTGTCCTCCCCTCTGTCTCTCTCCTCCCCTCTCCCTCCCCTCTGTCTCCCCTCTCTCTCTCCTCTCATATGTGTGTGTGATTGTCTCGCTCTTTCTACAGATTAATATGGATATATATAATATTTACACAGTGGCAACACTTCTATTTCAGTAGTTTACTTACCACCACCCGGGTTCTCGGAGGAATGTAGACAATGTATTCAAAAAGGAATCGGCACTCTCGTAACTTTCCTCAAAATCGTGGTGTTTGTGTGTGTGTCTCTCTCACTGTGTGTGTGTGTGTTTGTGTGTCCTCTCTCATCGCTGTGTGTGTTTGTTGTGTCTCTCCTCACTCTGTGTTTGTGTTTATTTGTCTCTCACCGTGTGTGTGTCCTGTGCGCGTGTGTGTTCGTTTGTCTCTCACCGTGTGTGTGTAGTGTGTGTGTGTGTGTGTGTGTGTGTGTGTGGTGTGTGTGGGTGTGGTGTGTGTGTGTTGTTGTGTGGTGTGGTGTGTGTGTGTGTGTGTTATGTGTGTGTGTGTGTGTGTGCTTTACTAGGTTAACATTTTGGCTTCCCAATGTTTTTGCCTTTTTCCTCCCCCGCCCATTGAGAAGCTGAAGCTTGAGCTATAAAGACACTTTATTGTACACTTGGTGCAGCTTTTTAGACTCTTGCCATAATATAGTTTAGAGTACGTTAGCTAAGCACCCGCCCAATCGTTTGGTTAGCTGTTAGTGTGTGCCTTTACTCCTTCGTGTGTGTGTGTGTGTGTGTGTGTGTGTGTTTCATTGTAGAGGTAAAAGTTTAACTACATTCGTTGGGTATTTAGGAAAAGGTTTTACATGTTCTTTTTGACATTATTTCAAATCATTCTTAATGAGTATTATGCTTTGGTAACACTGAACTATGACTAATTGAGAATAGAAATATCAAGAAATTCCAAGTCAGGAAGCGCATTTAGTGAGTTGTTGCCAAAAGTACACTTAATGAGTTTTACCTCTATAACAACTATATATTTGTATATATTAGCAATACATATACATAATTCTAATAATGTTGTTTTTCTCTCACTGTTTGTGTGTGTTGTGTTTGGGTGTGTGTGTGTGTGTTTGGGTGTGTGTGTGTGTGGTGTGTGTGTGGTGTGTGCGGGTATGTGCAGGTGATTCATAGTGAAATGTAGAGAGAGAGCCCCCACGAGACCTCGCTCATCCATAGATCCTTGGAGGAATTCCAGGAACTGCACGCAAACTGAGGCTTCTGTTTCCCCTCATCACCGCTCCCCAGGTAAACGCCAAACCTCCAGCCAGCGCTCTGCCCGGGGGCAACAAGGAGGGAGAACGAGGGGCCCGGGCTTGCAGGGACTCCAGGGCCGAACCGGTGATATGGTGGGGCGCGTTGGGCTTATGGGGCGGGTCGCGGTGGGAGTGCCGCGGGGTGCGGTGGATTGGGGCGGTGCGATGGGAGTATGGCGGGGTGCCGTGGGAGTATGGCGGGGCGTGGCACGGGGGAGATAGGTGACGGGGACATGGCGCCGTGATAGTATGTGTCGGTGGTTCGGTGGGAGTTTGCGGGGCGCGGTGGGAGTATGGCGGGGCGCGGTGGAGATAGGGGCGGGGCGCGGTGGGATTATGGCGGGCGCTGTTGGAGTATGGCGTGGGCGCGGTGGGAGTAGGCGGGGCGCGGGGATAAGTGGCGGGCGGCGGTGGGGAGTATGGCGGGGTCGCTGTGGGAGTAGTGGGTCGGGGCGCGGTTGGAGTATACGGGGCCGCGGTGGGAGTATGGCGGGGGCGCGGTGGGAGTATGGCGGGGCACGGTGGGAGTATGCGGGGGGGCGCGGTGGGTTGGCGGGGCGTGCGATGGTAGTATGGCGGGAGCGGTGGACTTATGGCGGGACATGGCGCGGTGAGAGTATGGTGGGGCGCAGTGGGCATGGGGCGGTGCGCGGTGGGAGTACCGCGGGGTGCGGTGGGATTGTGGCAGAGTGGGGGCAACAAGCAGGGAGAGGTGCCGGGCTGCGAGGGAACTCCAGGGCCGACCTGGAGTATGGCGGGGCGCAGTGGGAGTATGGCGGGCGCGGTGGGAGTATGGCGGGGCACGGTGGGAGTATGGCGGGGCGCGGTGGGAGTTTGGCGGGGCGTGGTGGGAGTTTTTTGGCCGGGCGGCGGTGGGAGTTGGCGGGGCGCGGTGGGAGTTGGCGGGGCGCGGTGGGAGTATGGCGGGCTCGGTGGGAGTATGGCGGGGCGCGTGGCGGGGCGCAATGGGAGTATGGCGGGGCGCGGTGGGAGTATGGCGGGGCACGGTGGGAGTATGGCGGGGTGCGATGGGAGTATGGCGGGGTGCCGTGGTAGTATGACGGGACGTGGCGCGGTGAAGTATGGTGGGCGCAGTTGGGAGTGGGGCGGGCCCGGCGGTGGGGAGGATGGCACGGCACGGTGGGAGTATGCGGGAACAATGGCGCGTGAGAGTATGGTGGGGCGCAGTGGGAGTATGGCAGGGCGGGGCGCGGTGGAGTAATGGTGGGGTCGGTGGAAATGTGGCGGGGTGAAGAAGCGCGGTGGGAGTATTGCGGGCTGCGCTGCGGGTAAGTATGGAGGGCTGCGTGGAGTATGCGGGGCGTGGTGGGAGTAATGGCGGGGCGTGGTGGGAGTATGGCTTTGCCTTTTACTTCCCTGTGCAGCATCTCTTCCGGTTGCGTCGCGTCACATGATAGCATGGGGAGATGCAGGCACTACACATGGGGCCGCGCTCTCCCCCGTCGATCACACCGGAAAGGTTGAGCCCTTCAGATAGATTTTAAAGTTGCATTTTGTTTGTAATCAAATGTGGATACTCCGGCACCCGCATTACTGTCGACTCGCCAGCAGCCATTTTTAAACAACCCCCTCCCATTTGCACATATGCCACTTTGACCAGCGGATAAAGGATTTTTTCTGACCCACTCCTTTCCCAGCTTTCACCCCAGCCGCTTTGGATTGGTTCGATCCCGCGGGGAGGCGGCGGCCGAGCGCCGAAGGAGGAGCTTAATTGCTACGTGTGGTGCACCTGTTAACGCGACCCGAGGTGGCGGTAGGTGATTAGCGCGTCCGCGGCGTGTGTTTTATCGTTACTTATTTGTGCAACCAGCTTCCCCACCCCCTTCCCGGCTAAAACCATCCCCCCACCGTGGGGGCCGCCAACTGCTGAAGTCGGGGAGACACGAGCGAGCGATGTATGAGCATTGTTACATGTACCCCCAAGTCCCCCTGGATTAGTTCAGGGTTCTCAGCATCCAGTTCCTCACAGGCCCCCCACAGGTCAGGGGTTTCAGGATATCCCAGCTTTCAGTACAGTGGTTCAATCGGTCCCAGCTTCAGTACAGGGGGTTCAATCGGTGCCCCGCGGCCATGCAATCTTAGCTAGGGGGGACATGGGAAGGTCCCTAAAAGATATTGGGGGGGGGGTGTGGAGTGATGCATTATGACTGCTTCATTTGCATGTCATTACCCAGAATCCTTTTGCTGCAGTAGGTAGGTTGGGGGGAGCTGTCCTAGACATGTGAATGTGCTTTAGAGAAGTGTTATACATCCTTGCTTGTCAAAAAAAAGACGAAAAAAAGAGCAAACTGGTACCACAAATCTCCATAAACCCGAGGTCCGACGCAAACAAATGCAATTCATCATATTTCACAGCCTAGGGTAAGTGGGTCCTCACGCGCCGTTTAGCACCGTTCTTCCCATCGAAATACTCGCCTGCTTCAGGCAAGATGTCACATCCGGGTGGACTGATGCATTTTTAGCCTTTGAGAATCATTTGTCAGTCCTGTGAAGCAGAGACTGTGGGAGGGGGGTTGATTTGCTCTGGCCGCTCCCTTTGTTGTCTGATGTTGAATGGTGGGTTGCAAACAGTATTTGCGCAGGGCAGAGAACCCCCCCTCTTCCCCGCCCCTTCCCTCGTTCTTTTTCCCCTGGCTCCTCTGATAAGGCCAGTGTGGGATAAGGGTAAAGACACACTGGATTCACAAACACTCCCGCAAAGAACCCAAAGCAGGCAGATACTTGCGGTTAGTACCGTTAGATTTTGTTTTAGAAATGATGGTAGTGGATCCTGCATGGAGGTTCTCGTTTGTCAGAGATAAGGTACTCCAGTATCTAGGAGACCCGGAATTCCTGCCATGGAAGTTCGGCTGAGAGCGCAGTAGTGTGAGGAGTGCGTGTTCACTGGCAGGCTGATTCTCGCGTGGTTTCTGTTTGCCGTTTGCCGGGGCGAGGCGAGCACATTCAGTCTTTCATGCTAAGCTCCCCTCTTCTCTCCTATCTTAACCACGTCCCGTAACAGCTGTTCCCAGTACCCTGATAAGCAGAGGCGGCTTGTAGCCATTAACCAAAGAGAGGAGCGCCTCCCCTAAAAGAATGGGGAGAGTATAGCATACCCACATTCAAACTAGTACTAGTGTAGTGTCATGTCACATTGGGGGTCCTAGAACTACACACTGACGCTATCATGGGTAAGGGTTGGAGGAAATGGTTCAAAAAAATGTATAGTGGCAAGTAATATTTATAATCTTTTATTCAGCCAAAGAACTGATATTTGGGACAACAAATGGTTAAAAACGCGTTGCAGCGTATAAAAACATGTACCCATTATAACAACCCCCGCGTTGTACTAACGCGGGATATATCATTCTTTTGGCGTAGTATTGTTCTCGTTAAGCCACTAGGTATTGGGCAGGATAAGGCGAGCGGGTGTCCTCTTTTTTGTTATACGTGTGTGTGTCCATGACCTGGAAGGTTTGGTCACAGCGCCTGTCACGCTGTTTGTAGCTGCACTCCTGTGGTAATTAGGCCTTGCTCTCTCTCTCTGGCCCCGGGAGTCTGAACGTCTCGCTATGGTCAGTTTTGTGCCTGGGATTGGGTTATCGTGTCGCCTCTGTCCTCTGGTTACATTGTATGTCCGGTATCACGTACTGTGTAAACACATCACTAGCTGTTTGTTACTCTGTTACCATCTGCCTTATGACGGTTTTACATTAGCGCATCACCCGTTGTCCCTCTCGTTTACATGATGTTGTTACAATAGAAGCGGCTCCGCGATAAAGACTGATAAACCTGCCAATGAGAGTGACGCAAGGGATCCTGTTTAATTCCCGTGTCAGCTCCTGGTACCTTGGGCAAGTCCTGTATCTCCCCGTGCCCTCAGGCAACCAAAACATAGATTGTAAGCTCTGGCGGGCAGTGCCTGCAAACATTCTATGTACTGCACTGCGTATAACTGTCTGCGCTATACAAGAACATACAATTATTATCAGTTTATAGTACACACCTTTTGCCCCTCTCCTTTACTGACGGCTGTTGCATAGTAGCAAGCACATTATATATTGTAATTTCTGTGGGGGGTTGCAATGTACTCGGTTGTGCTACTGCTCCGCCGGTAAATGAGTGTTTCTCTCCTCCTCCTCTCACAGTGCGATCCGGTTTATACCTTTTTTCCCATTCTCTCCACGAGATGAAGAAGAACGTGATTAATGCGGCGGTCCCCTAGACCCTCATGTAAACTTACAGGAAGGCCCTCCGGAGTATGTTCCCTCTCCTCCCCCATTTCTCCTCTGTCCCTCATCGTTTCAAGCTTTTTTCGGCCATCTGAATCTGGGCCTCGGTTAATTAGGTTAGGGACGCCGTGTGCCTGTGTAAGGGTGCATGTTTATGAGTTCCTGCGTGTGATTGGGTTAAATGTGCCGCGCTTGATCCATTCAAAAAATGATTTAAACGATATCCGGGCGGAACCTTCTAAAGCTCATCTTATCCCTGACAATTGCTTAGCCATCAGAGTGACCACCTTTTCCAAAGCTGTGCGGGGCACCTCTTGGTGATATAAGAGGGGGCCGCGATCTTTGTAACATCACATGCAGTTACTGCACAGCACCGAATGGTAAGGATCACGGGCGTAATCTTGTGTGAAGTGTAAACAACCCGCCCGTTCCGATGGAATGGCGTGCTTTGTATTCTTTAAAGACCGTCTCACATGTCCTCCGGTCTAATTGATACACAAATAGTGCATGCTCAGCGTGAGCAAGTATATACTGTAATGATATTAGAATCCTTTAGCTGGAGGACCCTTAAGGTTCATGAATGAGGTAATCTCTATAAAACCCCAATCACTGTATATCCGCGCCTGGCACTGTAGTAGGTATCCACACAATAAGTGTCCCAGGCACATATATGAAATACTATCGTGTGATGAATTGTAAAAGAGATATATTTCCTCAAGGACTCACATGTCGTGAGTCAAGCAATCCTTGGTGGTATTATGTCCTCAGGTACAGGTGTGCTGATGTCCTTTATTCAAATGCAAACAGGAACCAAAAAGACAAAGCACCTACTTCCAGCAGGTAGAAATGATTCAAAACGGCAGGAGAGCGTTCCCAAGTGATAAACAAAGCTAATTTCTTACCAGCATAGAGACCAACCCCCCACCCCCCGCATACACAGGCAAAAATTCCCCCACCTCCTTAGCTGGAGGACCCTTAAGGTAAATCAATGATGAAGGTCATCTCCTATAAAAAACCAATCAACTGGTAGTATCCCTCCCGCATGGCATGTAGAAGGTATACACACAATCCAGTGCCAGGCACTATATGAAATATATAGTGTGATGAATGTAAAGAGAGATATTTCTCAAGGACTTCACATGTGTGAGTGCAGCATCCTTGGGTGGTACTTCATGTCCCAGGTACAGGTGTGCTGAAGGTCTTTATTCAAATGCAGAAACATTAACCAAAACAGACAAAGCACTACTTTCAGCAGTAGAAATGATCAAAACGGCAAGGATAAGCGTTCCCAAAGTTGATAAACACAGCTAATTGATTAACATCATAGAGACCACAGCATCACAGGAAAATGAAATGCCCCCACCTACGCTTTCCAGCGTTTATCTTCTTTCAAATCACTTTGGGAACGCTCTCCCTTCCTTTTTGATCATTTCTACCTGCTGGAAAGTAGTGCTTTGTCTTTTTTGGTTCCTGTTTCTCCACATCCGTGCCTAAAAGGTGAAAGGCGTTTTTTAAACGGTTTCATCCATCTCGCAATTTTTTTGCCCACACGGCAGTTCTCGACAGAAATCCCTTATAAACCGCTTCTAAAAAATGGCATTTTTTTTATTTCACGCCAACCGTGAATGGTGCGAGATGGCATTTTGCAGCTCCACTCCAGAGACGAAATCTGGGTTTGGCTTGAGAGAGCAAAACTCTAGGTCAGATGGGAATGGATTTGGCAGCACACCGCAGGTCTTCCGCTTCTAAGCAGAGCGCTGATACACTCCCTTGCTTGCCAGAGTGCGAGCGCGTACCGTGTCCGCGCGTCGGAAGCACAAGGCGATGGGGGGCGTGGCTATGATTCAACGGAGCTGGTCGCCGTCCTGGCTGAACGCCGCTCACGTGACTGCGGGGGCCGCCGCTTGAAAAGGCTTTTTTTTTTTTGTCTTCTCAAACGGGGCGCGCGCCATCGTGATCCCCGCAATTTGTGCTTGGTGCGTGCGAGCGCACACAGTATCAGCTCTGCCTAAAGCGTGTACATCCCAGGGCGTTTTGGCTGTTTACAACCCTGTGCGGTTTGTGAGACTTGTTATAGCGGTTTTCGGACGTGCGATTTGCAATAGAAATGGGATTTTTCTTCACGTTTCCATTTCCTCTACCTACTTCTGAACTGCCAACACCATGCGGAGCTATTCATACTATAATCAGTGGTTGCACATCACCAAAAAATCTAACTTCTTACTCGCCCACAAAAATCTACTCTCGCCACCCTAGTACCAACTGTGCTGCTTGGCCAATATTTACTTCGCCCGGGGGTTTAATCCACTCGCCCGGTCGAGCATAATGTATAGGTTTTGTCCGCACACTGATAAAATAATGTTTAAAAAACTTATTTCACTTAGCACAATGCAGCAACATAGGAATGTTAACCGACACAGTCCCTGCCCCGTAGAGCTTCAATCTATTATTTTGCAATGGCCAACGGATTGTGTCCCCCCCCCGCGATCGCTGGAGTCAATGAAAATTGTTTTTTTCAGCGAGCCCCCCCGCCCACTCCGCAGTGTGACGTTCGCGGCCTCACGTGGCGGTTCAGCCAATGAGAGCGAACCGCTCTCACCTCCCAAACGCCAACACCCCCCCCCCCCCTCGGTTCGCCGTCTCTTGTCTTCTACACTATAAGCAAAAGTCGCTGCTACAACAACGCGACGGATGACGTCACGCCGTCGCTGGTAGCAAAAGGACTTAAGCGCGGCCCTTAACCCAAGCTCACAAGAATGTGAATTTGAACCAGGCTCCCTCAACTCGTGTCGTGTTCAGTGTTTCGACAAACCTATCTTTACGTCGATACTCGCACCCGGGCTAGTGGATCTAACATGCGTGGCGAGCTCCTCTTGGCCCGCAGCCACGTTTGGTACTAGGTGCGAGTATATTATTTGTGTGCGATAGATTTTTTGGGATTTGTCGACCCTGGTTCTCAGAGTCGGCGTCTTTACTCCACTGAGGCCGCTCCTTCTCCTGTATGTGCTTCCCGGAACCCCTGTCCTCTGTTCTTCAGATGCCTCGTGGTCTGGTGCCCATGGGAAGGTCTGAGGAGAGGTCAAACTTTCCATATCGTAACAAGACATGACAGCTGTTTATCAGTCAGGCAACATCCGGAGCCTGGTATGTGCGCTAAAATAATAATACTATACGTTATGGTACAAGGTGTGTTTATGTATATGTAATTCCTTCATGCTGCCCCCAACCCCGGCAGAGGTTTGCAGAAATCTTACCAAGACAGATATACGCGAAGAATAATATCGAGAGCTGAGATAACGCACCCTACACAACTTGTCCCCGTAATCCATTCGCTTTCCCACGGTAAACATTGAATTTGATCTGTTTATTGGATATTTGACTTTTGCGAGAATACGGGGAGATCCTTCTGCAACACACTGAGTATATATTGATACATGATTAGTATTTGTTCTTGTGTTGTCTGCGTGACCCCACAACAAAATGAGTCCTCTGTGCCAAAGAGCTCGGTCAAAGTGTGACGGCCTGGATACGGCCTCTCCCATTGTCAATGTAATTGCAAGCGTTTGGGTCAGGGATTCCACTTCTTCTGGCTGTGGCGTGCAATAGAGTTGTAAGCTCTCGAGGCATGTTTTGGGTTTCCTCCAATGTTTAATGAGCAGATTTCTGCTCCCTGCTTCATCTTTTGATTCCATGGGTCTGTATCCTTCCCATGCAAGCACCAAGTAACACAGGGGCTAGTCTTCTCGCACAACACAGTGTCATTATGACATGAAGGTATTCATTTGCCCAGTTCTCTGTTCTTCCTTTCCAACCCCCCCGAACTCCAGGCTCCGTCCTGAGCAGGCCTCTTCAGGACAGCAACGAGCCTAATCCCTACGTGGAAAATTTACCTCTTGTCCCGCACCCCACCCGCAGAAGACCACAAAGAGGACAACCAAGGTCTCTCCAAAGAAACGTTAACCCCGCCCGTCAATTAATGGTAATGACACTGTGTCACAGGGATCCACGGTCAGAGGTGCCCTCTGAGCATTCCAATGCACAGTGCTGTGTGCAGGCTGGGAACCCATCTGCATGTGTGAGGTGGGACTGCAAGCATGTAACACTTTTCACGGCCAGAAAGGGCTGGGAATGCAGTGCAGTCGATGGGTTATTTCCTGATACGTTCGTTTATAAACATAAAATCATTTTTACAAATAGCAATAAAAAGAGATCTCCAAAGAAAATATTAAGAGAAACCTGCAGAAGACCAAATTACTCTCGATGGGTTTTCGGCAGACTTAACTCTGGAGTCATTTCCTGATCAGATTTAGGGTGTAGAGGCAGGGAGGCCAACTCCAGTCCCCAAGGGCCCCCAACCGGTCAGTTTTTTCAGGATATCTCTGCTTCAGCACAGTGGCTCAGAGTCAATGACTGATTCCATGCTGCCGCACGGTGGCTCAGGTAAGACACTGATTGAGCCACCTGTGCTTAAGCAGAGAGGCCTGAAACAGACCTGTTGGGGCCCTTGATGGCTGAGTTGCCCCACCCCCTGATGTAGTTCAATCAGATGTCCAATGGCCCGATCCGAAAACATTGCTCATCTGTATTGTAGTCTTAGATATTTTTCACAACAACTTTAAACGTATTGGTGAACCAAAAAATAGAAGGAGCACGACAAAGACTTTGGTGGTGTCAAAAGACTTCCAAGTGTATTATTACTCCGAGCCAAAAATGTAACGTTTCTTCTTCTGACACAGAGTCCCTTCTCCTCAGACCAAACCCTCCAAGGAAGGGACCTGTGTCCAGCAACGTTACTTTGTTACTGGCTCTGAATGAATTAATACCCTTGGAATTCTTTTGACACTACCAAAGTCTTTTGTGTGGCGCCTTCTATTTTTTTTGTTCATTGCTATTACCGACCAACCGTTGGATCCGCTTTGGGACGCCGGGATCAGCAGTATGTTAGCCCCATAAGTGAAAACCTTCTCAGATTATTTACCTTTAAACAGTGGTGGTGGCCATTTATACCTACTTGCTAATATACAACTTGAATCGTATCTTATTCACAGTTGCAAGCATTTATACACTCTGCCCGCCTATATATAATTCCATTACCGCCTTAATTTCAGCGTGTTTGTGGAACCAACAGCACTTGTTTCCTTGCTAATTTAAATACTAGTTGCTTGGCAGGTGAGACGAGGGCCCCATAAAAAAAAAACCCGTTGTGGCGTATTTGCATTGAAGAGCCAGATGCAGACCTTACAATTAAATGCGATGCATAGGGTGGTACCCCCCATTTACTGATGTTCGCAACTCCTCTTCTCCGTAACCGGGTCAGCCTTCCCTAACCCCTTCCGATCCTCTCTCCAGTTAGTTTACCGACGGATACCTAAAGGAAGACTCCAGCGCGTGAGATCCGCTGTCGTGCTGAGCGAGGAAGGATTCTGGGAACACATTCTTCCTCGGGGAGGTCAATCATCCGACTGAGAGATTTAGACTTCGTCGAGGGGGAGCTGTGCTGGTTTCAGTTGGGCCTGCCAGCCAGGGGGCCTAAGCAAGCCCTCCGGTAAAAACTCACCCCGAAAAGCATGTGTCACTTCTAGTGACGCTTCCACAATGTCCTTGGTTTTTTTTTATAAGGCTGTCAAACCATAAACAGCCCCGGATTTTTTTTAATACGGCTTGATATAAATATATATTATAATATTTTTTTTTTCTTCTCCAGGGGAATTCGAGAGCGGCAGATAATGAGTTCCCTTCTGCTGAAGGGTTGTTCATGCAGAAACTGGAATACTACACTACATACCTTAAACGTTTACCCTTGTGTTCAAGGAACCAGTACTGGGACGGAGGAGCTGGACATGACTGGGACTTTTTTTTTTTTTTTTTCTTTGGGGGGAGGGGGGTGGAGAATCCGATTTAAATTTTTTATTTTTGAAAATGAAAAAATGGGTTTCGTCCAAAAGGGACGTTGAGATTAGCGGGGTGGGGGGCGGGGGGGGGGGGGGAGGGGGGAGATAGGATGGCACCAAGTGATGGATTTCAGGGAGGCACAAAAAATGTTTTGAACTTTTTTTAAGAGGCCATCTGCTTGTGTGGAAAGTCTAAATAACGGTGCAGACCACCTGAGAATCTTTTTGGGTGCAAAAAGAACAGAACCTTGGATTTTTGAATCCCACGTTTGTTCGTCAAGTCAGCATTATTATATATATATATATATAGATTTATAATATATGTATATAATATATATATTATGACATATATATATATATCTACATACACGTGTTCGACAAACTAACATTTTGCTCGCCGCACTGGGCGAGTGGATTTAAAAACATCGTGGCGAGCCTTCCTATTGGCCCAAGCCAGCACACGTTTGGTACGAGTGGCCGAGTAGATTTTTTGTGTGCGGCGTAGATTATTTTGGTGATTTTGTCGACCACTGTATGTAGTTATATATATTATTATATATATATATATACCTTTTTTATTATTACTATTATTTTTTTCACTTATTTGCTTGTTTTTTATTTTATTTCTCATCTATTCTGTGGTTTCTATTTCCATTTCTGTTACTTTACTTCGGGTCTCCATTGGCTTTACTATTCATTATTCCATCACTTCCTAAAAGTCCATTAAGCTTCAATCATGAGGGGTGGTAGGGGGAAGCCACAAGAGCGGGTAACGGAGAACGGGTGTTTCACATGGCCGGGTGGAACAGAACTGGAGTCGTATAATTTCATCTGCAATAGGGCTCATGCAGGGTTTTTTACCCCTATACCTGCTGCTTAAATTGATCACCGGGGTCTCCTAACCATGGGTGATTGTGTCCTCATTACGCACCCCCTGCGTGCAAGACCCTTAGATCTTTAATTCCCACACTGTCTTTGTAACAATAAGTTCTATTGAGATCAATTTGTTCTTGTGGAGCTTGTTCTCTCATAGATGTTTCTGGGACAGGAGGCAGATTCAGGACACGGGTGCAGGGTGACGGAACCCTTGCCTTATACAAGGGGCCAAGAGAATTACCTGCAGGGCCGGGCTTCACGCGCTCTCTGCAAGGGCTGGGTCCTGTAATTCCTCCAACGGCTGGTATTGGGCTCGTTATTTGTGCCGTTGGTACAATGTTAAGAAATTGCTTCCAAGGATAGCTGGTTTTTAATGAGGGCAGATAGTGCTCTGCCCCTATCTAATCCTGACCACGACATGCAAAGTCTATGAAAGTGTATGTGCTGAATAAATGACTTGAGACTTCCGCCTTGGTTGCCGTGTGATCTTTGGTGCGTTTTGGCACTCTACGTGGTCGTAGTTCTGGGGGAGACATTGCTCATTGATTAGACCTCACAGTAAGGTCACATTAGGGCGCACGTAGACATGTGTTAGTGTACAGCAATCTCCGACCATTGCATTGAAAGGTTCATCTGATTCGAATTCAAAATAACTATTCTCCAACGGTCAGTACAAGGACTCGGTGGTCATCCCTTTAAGGTTTGGAGGCAGGGGATTTCATCAGCACCAAAGGAAAGGGTTCTTTACAGGAAGGACAGTTACAATCAGAAATTATTACCCATGGAGACTGTGATGGCAATGCAATAGATATCTTTAAAGAAAATTCAGAAATCTTTTTAAAAGGAAAGGTGTACAAAGACATCTACTATATATTTTGGAAAATTGTTTTGTGTGTCCTGTGCGCCAGCATTTGACAACTCTTAAAATGAAACCGTAACTACATTTAGCGTAATGTTCCTGAGACAAGGAGCAGTTTTTGTCTGTTTGGATCAGTTTCACACATGACATCAGCAATGACCTAACGGTGACAATACAAATGACACGACCCTCACACACCACACTCAACGCTGCCACTTATCTTGGTCACTCGAAAATCCATTGGCAACAGCAGCAAAAATACGGAGGCAGCCAAAGATCTTCCAGACATAGCAGAGAGTGAACCCTTGTTTGGCGAGAGCACAAAGTCCCCAAAGCACGCAGCATTAGAGGCTCTCTGTGTTTGGGGACGGAGAGCCAAAGTCCCCACAAACCGCAGCATTAGAGACTCTCTGTGTTTGTGGGACTAGCGCAACAAAGTCCCACAAACACCAGCATTATAGGCCGCTCTGTGTTTGGGAAACGAAGCGCACAAATTCACACAAAAACGCAGCATTAAGCTCTGTGTTTTGGGACGAGCTCACACAGTCCACAACACTCAGTATTAAGAGGCTCTCTGTGTTTGGGACGAGCGTCACAAACAGTCCCACAAACACGCTCATTAGAAGACCTGTGTTTGGACAGCGCACAAGTCCCCAAACACGCAGTATTAGATGCTCTCTGTGTTTTGGGACGAGCGCACAAATCCCACAAACACGCAAAAGCATTAGAGACTCTGTGTTTGGGACTATCGCACAACGTCCCACAACACGGCATTAGAGTCTCTCTCTTGCTCAGCACACTCCGGACCTCAAGGCAATGAAACTCTGGTGGGTGGAGCTGCTGTTTTTTAGAAGTATTTCACATAAAAAACTACAAAAGGTATTATCCATTTATAGATCTCAGTGTTTTTTTGTTTCTTGGAATTCCCCGAGCAGCGCCCGCTACTTTCAGCGAGTACCAAATAGTAAACATGGAGCTGTTGATCCCGGGAGTAATCTGATTCCATTAACTGGAGCATGAAGGAATGTATTCTTCCCCTATGCGAACGGCATTGGTAATGTGTCCTGGGGTTTTGTTTGTCTTCCTCTGGATCAATACAGGGCTGTCCATACAACTATAGGATAAGTATCTGTCATCCTAAACTTAACATGGTTATAGATAGTCTTTTTTTTTTTTTCACACATCTACTATGTACTATGTAACTATATACGAGGGAACATTATAGAAACTCTGTATACACTCGTTCTCTCTTTCTCTCTCTCTCTCTCTCTCATCCTTCTCCTCTTCTCTCTTCTCTCTCTCCTCTCTATTGTTATTTTGTAGAAATGACAAGAGTTTGTTGATAATGTTATTATTTTGTTTCTGTTGTAATAATATATTTTGCTCTTACACACCAGATAATCCTGTCATCATATTCTGGATACACCTCGATGATGTACACCTGGAGACCCGTCCCTATGACTAAGTTGCTGGGAACAATTTGTTCACGGGTACTGTAATTGGGGCTCCCTCTGATATCGTAACATGGATCTTCAATTATTACCCCTCACTGTAGATTCATTGATTTCCCTGCTAATTAAACAATTTGAACGATGGGGACATAGAGAGAGAAGAATATCAGTTTACATATGCGGGGACAATAGATCCCTTTTTGTACAGTGATTTACAGATCAGTTATAAGTGGACAACGGTAGTGTCTTTTTTACAAAAAAAACAAAAAAAAAACATTTTTTAATCACTACATGTATACAACAAGACACTTTATATATTTTTATATTCCTACAAAAATATATACAACACTGTGTATATATATGTAGTTGTTGTGTGTGTGTGTGTGTGTTTGTGTGGTGTTGTGTGTGTGTTGTGTGGGTGTGTTGTGATTTATGTATGTATATCTAGCTTATAATATATAGATATATAGATATATATAATATATATAGCCATGTTAGTCCCCGTTGCGATAGTGCCTGAATAAAGGAGTTCTTTCCAGTATTAGGTGAATACCTTTTTTAGTTGGACTAACAATTTATGTCATAGGGACAAGCTTTCGAGGTTTTCTCTCTTCCAGGTCGGCGATAGTGATATACAAGGTTTCTCTATGACTTATGACAGTGGATTGGGGGGAAAAAGGAACTGGTAGAACTGAGAGATGGTACATATAATGAGGTGGGGTGGGGGAAAAAAAAGGCACTCTGGAAGTGCTGGGGGGGGTGAATGGGGTGTAACTGGTATGGAGTTAACGATCAACAGCCTTCAACATCATAACGTGGTTTATATGATTCAATGGCAACAAATGTGACCGGGGAATGCTAGCATTCAGGGAAACCATCCAAAAACTACAGGAAGAAATGAATACACAGACACTCTATACTATACACCACGAAAATGAAATAACTGGCTCACTACAGTGGGACAAAAATCACTTTCTACGTACCAGATCCTTCCCATAAAGGATTTAAATCAAAATCCTCCACTGAATGTTCAAACGCCCCCAGAACTGAAACATTGGAGCTCGATATAAGACTCTTTGACAAACCAACAAGTGGACTTAATGCCGACTGGGGTGTCTTCTCACACACTTCCGAATTTTGTTGTAATGGTCCTCCCTGTCCCTGCCATTGTGCCATTCCTCTAACCTTCCCCCACCCCCACCCCCCCAACATCCTCTTCCCGCCTTCTGTGCTGTGTGGATGATGATACCCCCCGCCCACACACACAACCACCCCCTTCCCTAATTCTCACCTTCCTTATCTCTGTTTTAACACCCCTTCCAGTGCCTTCCCCCACCCCACCTCATGTACATCTATCTGTCTCTACTACATTCTTCCTTTTTTCCCAAATCCCTGTCTAAGGCACGTTCTATAGTAACTCCGGGCGCGTGCTCTGCCGTTGCTACGCCGTGCGCACTCGCGCGATTTTTAGTGGCTGACGTTAGTCAGGCACTTTCTATAGAAGTGCACGGCAGGGAGAGGGGAGCCGACCGACAGCGCGAAGGTGAGGACAATCATCTTTTCCGCGCTGGCCTGCGCTCAAATGTGTGTGTGTGTGTGTGGTGTGTGTGTGTGTGTGTGGTGTGTGTGTGTGTGTGGTGTGTGTGTGTGGTGTGTGGTGTGTGTGTGGGTGTGTGGGGGGTGGGGGTGGGGGGGGGGGGGGGGGGGGTGTGTGTGTGTGTGTGTGTAATTTGTGTGTCTGCACAAGTCTCCTAGCATTTTTTTTTTTTTTCTTTTACTAATGTTTTTTTTGTTGAATACATCATAAATTAACACATAACAACAAACACCCCCAATATCATACCCACACATACAATACACATAAACAATCTCAACACTGTATACCCCAACACAGTAAGCCCGAAAAGTCATGCGGCACGTGGACGCGCGTACATCGCATAGGCACGCGCGGCGGCGCACGCTGTATATAACAGCCCTAAGTCACAGAAACCTTTGTATATCAGTATCGCCGACCGAGGAGAGAGGATGACCTCTCGAAAGCTTTCCTATGAACATAATTGTTATCCCAAAAATTTCTCACCTAATCTGGGGGTAAAGGGGGGTGGTGTGTGGTGTGTTGTTGTGTGTGTGTGTGTGGTTTTTTTTTTTATCTACTCAGCGTTTCCTGCATATAAGGACCTGCCCTGGAGATCCCGTCTCAATGCTAAAGTGCACTGACCCTCATATTGTCAGGAAACAGTCACCTTTTTGAATGACCAGCTAGGTATTCCCCTCGCACCCAGTTGTTGTTATTATCAATAATCATTAGTTACATTGTAATGGGGATGGGACGTGTCCTTTGGGGGGTCATTCCGGTGCTTGGGCTCATCCGCAGAGTATACGGAGCGTTTATATGGGGTAATAGGGGAGTTTAGGGATAATTTAGTGGAGTAATTGAAAGCTAGGGGAGTAATTGTAGGAGTTTATATAGAGAGTATATGGAAGTAATAAGGAGGCGTTTATATGGAACACTAGAGGTTATAAGGAGAGTTTATATGGAGTAATAGGAGTTATAGGGAAATTTAAAATGGAGTTATAGGGAGTAATAGGGGGAGTAATTGGAGGAGTGGCGGTAGAGGTTGTATGGGCCATAGGAGGACTTATAGGGAGAAGTTATGGGGCAACATGAGGAGTTATAGGGAAGCGTTATATTGGGCAATAGGAGGTTTATAGGGAGAGGTATATGGGGCACTAGGAGGAGTTTATAGGAGCGGTTTATATGGGTGCTAGGAGTTATAGGGAGAGGTTATATGGGGGCAATAGGGAGTTATAGGGAGCGGTTATATGGGGCAATAGGAGTTATAGGGAGCGTTTATCTGGGCAATAGGAGAAGGTAAGGGGCGTTTATATGGATAATAGGAGGAGTTTATAGGGAGCGTTTTATATGGAGTAATAGGAGGAGTTATAGGGAGAGCGGTTAGATGGAGTTACTAGGAGTTATAGGGAGCGGTTATATGGGGCAATAGTAGGAGATAAGGGCGCAAAAATATAAGTTTTGTTTAGAAATATTTAAAAAATACTATAAAGTACTCAATGCGCAGTGAAAGACATTTTGGTGAGTTTGAAGCCTGGAGCGCATTGCTTCTGTACACCCATATATACGTTACTCTGTCCACACAGGGTATACGCTCTCTGTACACACAGGTATACCTTGCTCTGGAATTAGCCTGCTTGGCACGGAGGGGGTTAATACTTGGATTTTTTGCCAGACTGATGAAATACCTGCTTAAATTTGATTTGAACAGTGCAACCATGTACTTGTACACTCTGCAAGGAAAATGTCCCAAGTGACGGATTAACCCCCCTGGTGACTTACAAAACAAAACCTCGTCCAGCACAGAAAGAGTTAATATATGGGCATTGAAAAGGGTGTGAGAGGGGGTAAAAGTCAGGTCTGGGAACATTTGGGGAAAGGGTGAGTAATCAACCCAGGGGGCTATATATTCACCGGGTATCTGATATAAGCTTCAGCAGATGTGTAGCCATTTAGGAACTGCTGGTAACCTAACGTCTGGGTGCTCAATTCAGTGGGTTGACCCTGTCCTGGACTGGGTTTAGGCCTATGCTGGGAGGCGACCCATACATAGTATGTGGCTTGTGCCCCCCTTCAACAGTGTGTCACCAGGGAAGAGGTGATAGGGGCTGCGCAATGCGCAACGCGCTCGGCTGATTCAACAGCTCAGCTAGAACATTGTGGGGCGCGGACGTGAAACCCCAGAGCGGGGTGCGGATTTATGTTTTAATCATGAAATCTGTTATAATATATAATTTATGGATTAGACATGTAAACCTATTTTTTACTATCCATCGTACAAATATACACAATGTAATATGTTGTGTGTATATATATCTATTTATACATACACACACACACTCACACACACACCACCCACACACCACTGTATCAGAATAATCCCTTTATTAATTTAATGTATTCAAGCTGTGTTATGTATTGTATGTCTAGTATAGAGAGAGAGCATATGTCCTACTGATCAGGATATATGTAGACATAATGTAATATATGGTGTACAGAATCATATAAATATATTATTTTAATATTTATATTATCTACATACATTATATGTATATCTGTACATCATCACGTTAGCACGATCTTATATATATATACCTCCTAAAGTGCTGATGTTAGGGTTTGTCACAGAATAATGTTCCTTATTCTTGACCATTGTAATCCTAATTATTTAAACCTCCCTGGCTGGTGCAGTACTGCCATGGCACCCACCCTCTCTCCAACACATGGCCCCGCCCTAACTGTGCGCGTCACTTCTCCCCTTCTCTAACTTCACGCGGCGCCCCCCGCCGCCTCCATTCCTTCACAGCCGGTCCCCTCAGCTCGGACGCGTTCCCTGAGACCCCGGCGTGTTTCCGGAGACCGTCTGATGGCGCTGCGCCCCACGCGCGCCAAGGAAACCCGAAGCTACAACGGAGCGGACTGATGTTTGCTCTGACCGGGACTGCTCCCACACCCGGGGCTCTCCGTGGCCTTACTAGGCTCTGCTCTTCCTCCATGGCCTCATCCTGCCCGCCTGCTGCAGCTCGCCGTGGCCGCCTTGGTCACCTCCTGCGGCTCGTGGACCTGGGACCTCCCTGTCCTTCCCTTCGGCATGGATGGGTGGGTCACCGGGGGTGGGTAGCGGGGAGCTTACCCGAGGAGGTGCTGGAGGCTCTGAGTGGAGCTGGAACTGGGGGGTCCCTTAAAGGAAGTTTCTGGGGAGCTGGCCCCTGGGATGAAGCTGGGTGGCTTGGAGTGGTGTCTGGAAAGCTGGAGACCCCTGGACGAGCTTGGTGCTTCCCAGCAAGGAGCCAGGCCTCTGGACACCAGGGTTGGAGAAATTGGGCACCTGGAAGGAATGTGTGCCTCCCAATGAAAGGGCAATGTTTGTGGATGCCGGGGATAGAAAGCCCATGGCTCCGGAAATTCTCCATGTCCCCCTGGCTTTCTCTGCCAGGAGACCCCACCCGACGTTGACTTTTCCGGCTCCCGAGAAAATGGAATGCCGCCGGGTGGAGAGTGGTTCCCAGATCCACTTCCAAAGCCTCAGCGTGGCTCCTGTATCCTGGGTCCCGGTCAGCAGGGGTGTTCACCCTGGTGACCCTGAGAGCATGTTTAAAGCCACGTCTTCGGGAGCCGTCTCCCCTCAAAGAGATTCCTTTGAAGAGATCCAGTAAACCCTCCGCAACAAGGCTCGGTTTCCTGCAGGTCGAACCGGGCCCAGGAAGTTCTGAGCCTCGCCCGCAGCATAACCACACTCTGGAGGATCTGAAGCCATGACCCGCAGCAAAACACACTCTGGGAGGATCTTAGCCCCGACCGAGGAGCTGGCAGTCAATGACCAGAAACAGGAGGAAGGTCCAGGAGTTTCCGGATCTAACCAGACTGCGCCAATCCCTGGCCAGCATCCAGAACCAGTGCCGTTGATTTCAATTCCTGACTGGCACCAGATCCGCTCTGCTGGGTCTTTGGTTGGTATCAGAACAATGTTCTAGACCTGCCAAGCCAGACGCAGGAACACGAACTGGGAACAGTAACAGCTGTCAATCCTGACATACCTAGTTGTCCCAGGAAGCACCCAGAAACAAGGACCTGTCCAACCCAGACCAGGACCCTAGCTTACTACAGCGTGAGGATTGGCATGCCCGGCTACAGCTGTAGCATTGACATAACTTTCAGGAAGGGACAGCTACTGACGCAGCATACTCCTACCAACCTCCTAAGCAGCTGAGCAAAGTTACCTGTCCACCTGTCCCACAGAGCACCGCGAACCCCAGCAAGTTTGGACGAGTTACTCCGTTAATTGTACCAGACTTGGTCGATCAGACCCTGGGATTCTGGTAGATGATAGGTGTTCTCTGTTGTCCTGTCTGCAGTAATAAATACATCAGCTACATTTTTACGGGACCCCGGCCAGTGATGAGGAGTTTGACTTCGGGCTCTGAAAATGAAGACTGGGATGATGAGGATGATGAATGGCTTTACAGCGAGGGTCCATTTCTGACACAGATGATAGACTGAGATTCCAAAGTAGTGGAGCTCTGGATTTAGTTTCCTTCCAGACCCCTTACAACCCCCAGAACTTCAACGCCACCATCCACGGGTGCCAGGGCGGAGGAGTCTTCCTCCACCCCGGCAGCGGTGGACGGAGAGACCCCGTCTGATGAGGAATACTCCTGGTGTGACAGTGCCCCGGAGTCCCTGAGCGAGGGGGAGGACAGCGCAACGCGGAGGAAACAACCTCAAACTTATGGAACGCTTTCACCAAGTTGGAAGACCCCGCCACCTTTTTTTTCAGGGCCCAGTTCATACGGCTGAGAAAGAGGCATAGCCAAAGACGCTCCCAAAAAACAGACTGGGCTTGTGGCGTGGGAGCCCCCATACTGCAAATTGATGTCACCCCTCCGAGACACGTTGAGGAAAGCCACTGCCACGACCCAAGACCGCACTCGCCCTGATCACGAAGGCCATCAGTAATCCGTCCTGGCATGCAGAAAGGTATATTTCATTCACCTGTCATTTTACACCAGTTGCGCAACCAGCTGTTCGCCCTAAAGCAGACGGGGTCCTATTTTGGCTTAAATCTGTTTAGCACATTGGGAAAGAACACGTTGCACTTTTATGCACGGTGGTATCTCTAATACCCTTCTCTGTGAGCAAGTAAATATAAGTTGCATAGGCAGTGCCAATATACTTCCCTTAAAACCCACAGTAATATCCAGTCACAGACGGGGAGTTTTGGGGGCAAGGTTAGGGGTGAGCACTGTGATATAGTTTGTGACTTGTTGTCATGTAGCTGAGGGTTTTGATGGGCAATAGGTGTGTGTGTGTGTGTGTGTGTGCTGGTCTGTGCAGGTATTCATAGTGAAAGTGGAGAGAGAGAGCCCCCACGAGACCTCGCTCATCCAGAGATCCTTTGAGGAATTCCAGGAACTGCACAGCAAACTGAGGCTTCTGTTCCCCTCATCACAGCTCCCCAGGTAACGCCACCTCCAGCCAGCGCTCTGCCCGGGGGCAACAAGGAGGGAGAGGGGCCGGGCTGCGAGGGAACTCCAGGGCCGACCGGGAGTATGGTGGGGCGCGGTGGGAGTATGGCGGGGCGCGGTGGGAGTGCCGCGGGGTGCGGTGGGATTGTGGCGGGGTGCGATGGGAGTATGGCGGGGTGAGTGGAGTATGGAGGGGCGTTGGAACGTGGGAGTATACGGGACATGCGCAGTGCGAGTATGTCGGGTTGAGTGAGGTGGGAGTATGGCGGGGCGAGGGGTGGGGTGGGGAGTATGGCGGGGTGCCGTGGGAGTATGGCGGGGCGGCCGGTTGGAGATGTGACGGGAGCGGTCGCGGAGTATGTGCGGTGGTTCGAGTGGGTGGGGCGGTGGGAGTATGGCGGGGCGCCGGGGGAGTAGCGGGCGGTGGGATAGGCGGCGCTGTGGAGTATGGCAGTGGGCGCGGTGGGAGTAGGCGGGGCGCGGGTAGGGGGAGCGTGGGTGGGGAGTATGAGGGGGCGCTGTGGGAGTAGTGGGCGGGGCGGGGTGGAGTTGGGGGGCACGGTGGGAGTAGGCGGGGCGCGTGGGAGTATGGGGGAGGTGGGAGTATGGCGGGGAGCGGTGGTGGCGTATGCGGGGACATGGGCGGTGATGGACCGTTAGGGGGGGCGAGTGGGCATGGGGGCGGTGCGGGGGGAGCCGCGGGGTGCGGTTGTGGATTGTGGCAGAGAGTGGGGGCAACAAGCAGGGAGAGGTGGCCGGGCTGCGAGGGAACTCCGGGCCGACCTGGGTATGGCGGGGCGCATGGGAGTATGGGGGCGCGGTGGGATTGGGGGGCGGTGGGGGTATGGGGGGAGGTGGGTGGGGGAGTGTGGCTGGGCGTTGGTGGGAGTTTTGGCGGGGCGCGGTGGGGTTGGCGGGGGGTGGAGTTTGGCGGGGCGCGTGTGGGAGTATGGAGGGCTCGGTGGGAGTATGGCGTGGCGCGCGTGGCGGGCGCAATGACGGGAGTATGGGGGGCGGTTCGTGGGAGTATGGGGGGCAGTGGGAGTGATGGCGGGTGGATGGGAGTTGGACGGGGTGACGTGGTAGTTGACGGGCGTGGCGACGGTGAAGTATGGTGGGGGGGAGCAGTGGAGTGGGCGGGGGGCGCGGTGGGAGTATGGCACGGCACGGTGGGAGTATGGCGGGACGTGGCGCGGTGAGAGTATGGTGGGGCGCAGTGGGAGTATGGCAGGGCGGGGCGCGGTGGGAGTATGGTGGGGTGCGGTGGAAATGTGGCGGGGTGAAGCGCGGTGGGAGTATTGCGGGCTGCGCTGCGGTGGAAGTATGGAGGGCTGCGGTGGGAGTATGGCGGGGCGTGGTGGGAGTATGGCGGGGCGTGGTGGGAGTATGGCTTTGCCTTTTACCTTCCCTGTTGCCAGCATCTCTTCCTGTTGCGTCGCGTCACATGATAGCAGGGGGAGATGCCGGCACTACACTATGGGGCGCCGCGCTCTCCCCCGGCAATCACCGGAAAGGTTGAGCCACTTCAGATAGATTTTAAGTTGCAGTTTGTTTGTAATCAAGAGGTGATACTCGGCACCCGCATGTACTGTCAGACTCAGGCCAGCAGCCATTTTAAACACCCCCTCCCATGTGGCACAGTATCGCCACTTTGACCAGCGGATAAAGGATTTTCTGACCCCACTCCTTTCCCAGCTTCCCCAGCCGCTTTGTGATTGGTCGATCCCGCGGGGAGGCGGCGGCCGAGCGCCGGAAGGAGGAGCTTAATGGCTACGTGTGGCACCTGGTTAACGCGACCCCCGAGGTGGCGGAGGTGAGGAGCGCGTCCGAGGCGTGTGTTTATCGTTACTTATTTGTGCACCAGCTTCCCCACCCACGTCCCGCTACCATCCCCCCACCGTGGGGGCCGCCACGGCTGAAAGGTCGGGGGAGGACACGAGCGAGCGATGTATGAGCAAGTGGTACATGTACCCCAAGCCCCCTGGATTAGTTCAGGGGTTCTCAACTCCAGTCCTCAAAGGCCCCCCAACAGGTCAGGGGTTTCAGGATATCCCAGCTTCAGTACAGGTGGTTCAATCGGTCCCAGCTTCAGTACAGGTGGTTCAATCGGTGCCCCCCGGCCATGCATCTTAGCTAGGGGGGACATGGGAAGGTCCCTAAAAGATATGGGGGGGGGGGTGTGGAGTGATTGCATTATGACTGCTCATTTGCATGTCATTACCCAGAATCCTTTGCTGCAGTAGGTAGGTGTGTGGGCTGTCCGAGACATGTGAATGTGCTTGGAAGTGTTATGCATCATTGCATCGAATCCCTTAAGGGCGGTTCCTCCGGAACACAGTGAACTGATGACAGTGACGTGCAAGAGGTGACATCAGGGTGACTGATGCATTTTAAGCATTTGAGAATCATTTGTCAGTCTGTGAGCAGAGACGTGGGAGGGGGGTTGATTTGCTCTGGCCGCTCCCTTTTTGTCGGATGTGAATGTGGGTGCAACAAGTATTTGCGCAGGCAGAGACCCCCCCCTCTCCCCGCCCTTCCCTCGTTCTTTCCTGGCTCTCTGATAAGGACAGTGTGGGATAAGGGTACAGACAACACTGGATTCACAAACACTCCCGCAAAGAAACAAAAGCAGGCAGATACTTGCGTTTAGTACCGTTAGATTTGTTTAAGAAGGATTGTTAGCTGGATCCTGCATGAGGTCTCGTTTGTCAGAAGAGAAGTACTCAGTATCTAGGAGACCACAGGATGCTGCCATGGAAGTGCGGCTGAGAGCGCAGTAGTGTGAGGAGTGCTGTGTATACACTGCAGGCTGATATCTCGCGTTGGTTCTGTTTGCCGTTGCCGGGCGAGGCGAGGCACATTCAGTCTTTCATGCTAAGCTCCCCTCTTCTCTCCTATCTTAACCACTTCCCGGTAACAGCTGTTCCCAGTAACCCTGATAAGACAGAGGTCGGCTTGTAGCCATTAACATAAAGAGAGGCGCCTCCCCCTAAAAGATGGGGAGAGTATAGCATACCCACATTCAAACTAGTACTAGTGTAGTGTCAGCATTGGGTCTGAGAAATACACACTGAACGCTATCATGGGTAGTGTTGTGAGGAAATGGTTAAAAAAAATGTATAGTGCAAGTAATATGTTTATAATCATTTTATTCTAACAAAGAACTGAAAATAATTGGGACAAAAAAATGGTTAAAAACGCGTTGAAGCGTATAACAATGTACCCATTATAACAACCCCCGCGTTGTACTAACGCTGGGAATATCAGTCTTTGGCGTAGTATTGTTCTCTTAAGCCACTAGGTATTGGGCAGGATGAAGGCGAGCGGGTGTCTCTTTTGCTTATACTTGTGTCCATTACCCTGGAGGTTTGCACAGCGCCTGTCACGCTGTTTGTAGCTGCACTCCTGGGTAATTAGGCCTTGCTCTCTGGCCCCGGGAGTCTGAACGTCTCGCTATGGTCAGTTTGTTCCTGGGATGTGGGTTACAGTGTCGCCTCTGTCCCTGGTTACATTGTATGTCCGGTATGCACGTACTGTGTAAACACATCACTAGCTGTTTGTTACTCTGTTACCACTCTGCCTTATGACGGTTGTTACATAGCGCACACACACTGTTGTCCCTCTCGTTTACATGATGGTTGTTACATAGGAGCGGCTCAGCGAGTAAAGACTGATAACCATGACAATGAGAGTGACGCAAGGGAGCCTGGTTTAATTCCCGGTGTCAGCTCCTTGTGACCTTGGGCAAGTCACTGTATCTCCCCGTGCCTCAGGCACCAAAAACATAGATTGTAAGCTCTGCGGGCAGTGCCTGCAAACATTCTATGTACTGCACTGCGTATACTGTCTGCGCTATACAAGAAAATACAATTATTATCAGTTATAGTACACACCCTTTTGCCCTCTCCTTTACATGACGGCTGTTGCATAGTACACACATTATATATTGTATTTCTGTGGGGGGTTGCAATGTACTCGGTTGTGCTCCTGCTCCGCAGGTAATGAGTGTTTCTCTCCTCCTCCTCCTCACAGTGCGATCTGGTTTATACCTTTTTCCATTCTCTCCCACGAGATGAGAAGAACGTGAGTAATGCGGCGGTCCCGAGACCCTCAGGTAAACTTACAAGGCCCTCCGGAGTATGTTCCCTCTCCTCCCATTTCTCCTCTGTCCCTCATCGTTTCAAGCCTTTTCGGCCATCTGAATCTGGGCTCGGTTAATTAGGTTAGGGACCCGTGGCTGTGATAAGGGTGCATGTTATTAGTTCCTGCGTGTGATTGGTTAAATGTGCCGCGCTGATCCAGTCTAAATGGATTTTAACGAGATCAGTGCGGAACATTCTAAAGAGCTCATCGTATCCCTGACAATTGCCTTAGCCAATCAGAGTGACACCTTTTCCAAAAGCTGTGCGGGGCACCTCTTGGTGATATAAGAGGGGGCCTGCTATCTTTGTACATCACATGCAGGTTACTGTCACAGCCCAGATGTAGGATCACAGGGGCGTAATCTTGTGTGAAGTGTAACAACCCGCCCGTTCCGATGGGATTGGCGTGCTTTGTATTCTGTAAGACCGTCTCACATGTCCAATCCGTGTCTAATTGATACACAAATAGTGCAATGCTCAGCGTGAGCAAGTATATACGGTAATGATAATTAGAATCCTTTAGCTGGAGGACCCTTAAGGTATCAATGAATGAGGTAATCTCCTATAAAACCAATCAACTGGTAGTATCCCGCATGGCACTGTAGTAAGGTATACACACAATAAAGTGTCCAGGCACATATATGAAATAATATAGTGTGATGAATGGTAAAAGAGAGATATTTCTCAAGGACTCACATGTAGTGAGTGCAGCATCCTTGGGTGGTAATTCATGTCCTCAGGTACAGGTGTGCTGATGTCTTTATTCAAATGCAGAAACAGGAACCAAAAAAGACAAAGCACTACTTTCCAGCAGGTAGAAATGATCAAAACGGCAGGGAGAGCGTTCCCAAAGTGATAAACAAAGCTAATTTATTAACAGCATAGAGACACACAGCATACACAGGCAAAAATGCCCCCACCTCCTTTAGCTGGAGGACCCTTAAGGTATCAATGAATGAGGTAATCTCCTATAAAACCAATCAACTGGTAGTATCCCGCATGGCACTGTAGTAAGGTATACACACAATAAAGTGTCCAGGCACATATATGAAATAATATAGTGTGATGAATGGTAAAAGAGAGATATTTCTCAAGGACTCACATGTAGTGAGTGCAGCATCCTTGGGTGGTAATTCATGTCCTCAGGTACAGGTGTGCTGATGTCTTTATTCAAATGCAGAAACAGGAACCAAAAAAGACAAAGCACTACTTTCCAGCAGGTAGAAATGATCAAAACGGCAGGGAGAGCGTTCCCAAAGTGATAAACAAAGCTAATTTATTAACAGCATAGAGACACACAGCATACACAGGCAAAAATGCCCCCACCTACGCGTTTCAAGCGTTAGCTCTTTATCACTTTGGGAACGCTCTCCCTGCCTTTTTGATCATTTCTACCTGCTGGAAAGTAGTGCTTTGTCTTTTTTGGTTCCTGTTTCTCCAATCCGTGCCTAAAAGGCGTTTTTTAGAAGCGGTTTCATTCCATCTCGCATTTTTTGCCCACAACGGCAGTTCTCACAGAATCCCTTATGGAAACCGCTTCTAAAAACTGGCATTTTTTTTTTTCACGCCACCTTGATGGTGGCGAGATTGGCATTGCGAGCTCCATCCAGAGACGGAAATCTGGGTTTGGCTGAGAGAGCAAAACTCATAGGTCAGACTGGGGATGGAGTTGGCAGCACCGCAGGTCATTCCGCTTCTAAGGCAGCGCTCATACACTCCGCTTGCTTGCCAGAGTGCGAGCGCTTACCGTGTCGCGCGGCTGAAGCACAAGGCGATGGGGGGGCGTGGCTATGATGTCACGGAGCTGGTTCGCCGTCATTGGCTGAACCGCTCACGTGACTGCGGCCGCCGCTTGAAAAGGCTTTTTTTTTTTTGTCTTCTCAAAACGCGGCCGCGCCATCGTGATCCCGCAATTTGTGCTTGGTGCGTGCGAGCGCACACAGTATAAGCTCTGCCTAAAGCGTGTACAGTCCAGGCGTTTTGGCTGTTACACCCTGTGCGGTTTGAGACTTGTTATAGAAGCGGTTTCGGACGTGCGATTTGCAATAGAGAATGGGGATTTTTCTCACGTTTCATTCCTCTACTTCTGAACATGCCAAACCATGCGGAGCTATTACAATAATAATAATCAGTGGTTGACAAATCACCAAAAAATCTACTCGCCACACAAAAAAATCTACTCGCCACCTAGTACCAAACGTGTGCTGCTTGGGCCAATATTTACTCGCCCGGGGGTTAAATCCACTCGCCCGGGGCGAGCAAATGTATAGGTTTGTCGAACACTGATAATAATAATAGTAACTTTATTTCACTTAGCACAATGCAGCACATAGGAATGTTACCGACACAGTCCCTGCCCCGTAGAGCTTACAATCTATGATTTTGCAATGGCGCAACGGATTGGTCGCGATCGCTGGAAGTCAATGAAAATTGTTTTTTCAGCGACCGCAGTGTGACGTTAGCGGCCACGTGAGCGGTTCAGCCAATGAGAGCGAACCGCTCACGGCCACGCCAAACCCCCCCCCCCCTCGGTCGCCGTCTCTTGTCTCTAACACTATAAGCAAAAGTCGCTGCTACAACGGCGACGGATGACGTCACGCCGTCGCTGTAGCAAGGACTATAAGCGCGGCCTTACCCAAGCTCACAAGGAATGTGAATTGAACCAGGCTCCCCTCAATCTCGTGTCGTTTTGCAGTGTTCGACAAACCTATACATTTACTCGCCCCGGGCGAGTGGATCTAACATCGTGGCGAGCTCCTATTGGCCCAAGCAGCACACGTTTGGTACTAGGTGGCGAGTAGATTATTTTGTGTGGCGAGTAGATTTTTTGGTGATTTGTCGACCACTGGTTCTCAGAGTCGGCGTCTTTACTCACTGAGCCGCTCCTTCTCCCTGTAATGTGCTTCCCGTAACCCCTGTCCTCTGTTCTTCAGATGCCTCGTGGTCTGTGCCCATGGGGAAGGTCGGAGGAGAGGTCAAACTTTCCATATCGTACAAGAATGACAAGCTGTTTATCATGGTCATGCACATCCGGAGCCTGGTATGTGCGCTAAAATAATAATAATAATACGTTATGGTAACAAGGTGTGTGTATGTATATGTATTCCTTCATGCTGCCCCAACCACGGACAGAGGTTTGCAGAAATATTACACAAGACAGAATACGCGAAGATAATATCGAGAGCTGAGATAACGCACCCGACACAACGTGTCCCCGTAATCATGCGCGTTCTCCACGGAAACATTGAATTTGATCTATTTTATTGGATATTTGACTTTTGCGAGAATACGGGGAGATCCTTTCCTGCACCACACTGAGTATATATTGATACAGTGATTAGTATTTGTTCTTGTGTTGTGCTGCCTGACCCACAACAAAATGGAGTCTCTGTGCCAAAGAGCTTACGGTCAAAGTGTGACGCATGATACGGCCTCTCCCATATGCAATGTAGATTGCAAGCGGTTTGGGTCAGGGAGTCCACTCTTCTGGCTAGTGCAGTGCAATTAGAGTGTAAGCTCTTCAGGCAGGTTTGGGTTTCCTCCAATGTTAATGAGCAGATTTCATGCTCCCTGCTTCAGTCTGTTGATTCCATGGGCTGTATCCTTCCAGTGCAAAGCACCAAGTACACAGGGGCATAGTCTTCTCCACAGCACAGTGTCATTAATGACATGAAGGTTATTCATTGCGTTCTCTGTTCTTCCTTTCCACGCCACCTCTCCGTCCTGAGCAGCCTCTTCAGGACAGCAACGAGCCTAATCCCTACGTGAAGATTTACCTCTTGCCCGACCCGCAGAAGACCACAAAGAGGAAAACCAAGGTCGCTCGCAAAACGTGTAACCCGACGTACAATGAAATGGTAAGGACACTGTGCACAGGGATCCAAGGTCAGAGGTGCCTCTGAGCATTCCAATGCACAGTGCTGTGTGCAGCTGGGAACCACAGCTGCAGGTGTGAGGTGGGACTGCAAGCATGTAACCCTTTCACGGCCAGAAAGGGCTGGGAATGCAGTGCAGCGATGGGTTATTTCCTGATACGTTCGTTATAAACATAAAATCATTTTTACAAATAGCAATAAAAAAGAGATCTCCAAAGAAAATTATTAAGAGAAACCTGCAGAAGACCAAATTACTCTCGAGGGGTTCGGCAGACTTAACTCTGGAGTATTTCCTGATCAGATTTAGGGTGTAGAGCAGGGGAGGCCAACTCCAGTCCCCAAGGGCCACCAACAGGTCAGTTTTTCAGGATATCTCTGCTTCAGCACAGGTGGCTCAGTCAATGACTGATATCCCTGCTGCAGCACAGGTGGCTCAGTGTAAGACACTGATTGAGCCACCTGTGCTGAAGCAGAGATAGCCTGAAAAACAGACCTGTTGGTGGCCCTTGATGGCTGGAGTTGCCCCACCCCTGATGTAGTTCAATCAGATGTCCAAAGGGCCCGATCCGAAAACATTGATCATTGTATTGTAGTCTTAGATATATTTAACAACTTGAAACGTATTGAACAAAAAATAGAAGGAGCACACAAAGACTTTGGTGGTGTCAAAAGACTTCCAAGTGTATTATTACATCAGAGCCAAAAAGGTAACGTTTCTGGACACAGAGTCCCTTCCTCAGACCAAACACCTCCAGAGGAAGGGACTCTGTGTCCAGAAACGTTACTTTGTTACTGGCTCTGATGAATTAATACCCTTGGAATTCTTTTGACACTACCAAAGTCTTTTGTGTGCGCCTTCTATTTTTTGTTCATTGCTATTACCTTGGATCCAGCTTTGGGACGCCGGGATCAGCAGGAGGTAAGCACCATAAGTGAAAACCTTCTCAATGTATTTACTTTTAAACAGTGGTGTGCCATTTATACCTCTTCTTATACAACTTGAATCGTATCTTATTTCCACACGTTGCAAGCATTTATAACATCTGCACCCTATATATTCACATTACCTTAATTTCAGCGTGTTTGTGTAAACAACAGCACTTTGTTCCTGCTAATTTAATACTAGTTGCTTGGGCAGGTGAGACCGAGGGCCCCATAAAAACCCTTTGTGGGCCGTATTTGGCCAATTGAAGAGCCCAGATTGCAGACCTTACAATTAAAATGCCGATGCATAGGGTGGTACCCAGTTTACTGATGTTCCAACTCCTCTTCTCCGTAACCGCAGCCTGCCTAACCCCTTCCGATCCTCTCTCACAGTTAGTTTACGACGGAATACCTAAAGGAGACCTCCAGCAGCGTGAGATCCAGCTGTCCGTGCTCAGCGAGGAAGGATTCTGGGAAAACATTCTCCTCGGGGAGGTCAGCATCCGACTGAGAGATTTAGACTTCGTCCGAGGGGAGCTGTGCTGGTTTCAGCTGGGCCCTGCCAGCCAGGGGGCTATGCAAGCCCTCCGGTAAAACTCACCCACGAAAAAGCATGTGTCACCTTCTAGGTGACAGCTCCACAATGCCTTGGTTTTTTTTATAAGGCTGTCACAACCAGAAACAAGCTCCAGGAGTTTTTTTAATTGACGGCTGATATAAATATATATTATATATTTTTTTTTCTCCAAGGGAATTCGAGAGACGGCAGATAAATGAGTTCCCTTCTAGAGAAGGGTTTCATGCAGAAACTGGGAATACTACAGTACCTTTAAACGTTTACCTTGTGTCAAGGGAACCAGGACTGGGACCGGAGGAGCTGGAAATGACTGGGACTTTTTTTTTTTTTCCTTTGGGGGGAGGGGGGTGGAGAATACGATTTAAATTTTTTATTTTTGAAAATGAAAAATGGGTTTCGTCCAAAAGGGACGTTGATATTAGCGGGGGTGGGGGGAGGGGGGGAGGGGGGGAGAATTAGGATGGCACCAAGTGATGGAATTCAGGGAGGTACAAAAAAGTGTTGAAACTTTTTTTTAAGAGGCATCTGCATTGTGTTGGAAAAGTCTAACGGTGCAGACCACGCTGAGAATCTTTTGGGTGCAAAAAGAACAGAACCTTGATTTTTGAATCCCACGTTTGTTCGTCAAGTCAGCATTATTATATATATATATATATAATTTATAATATATGTATATAATATATATATATATATATATATATATATTAATACACGTGTTCGACAAACTATACATTTGCTGCCCCGGGCGAGTGGATTTAACATCGTGGCGAGCTCCTATTGGCCCAAGCAGCACACGTTTGGTACTAGGTGGCGAGTAGATTTTTTGTGTGCGAGCGTAGATTTTTGGTGATTTGTCGACCACTGTATGTAGTTATATATATATATATATATATATATACATTTTTTATTATTACTATTATTTTTTTTCACTTATTTGCTGGTTTTGTTATTTTATTTCTCATCTATTCTGTGTTCTATTTCATTTCTGTTACTCGGTCTCCATTGGCTTTACTTATTCATCACTTCCTAAAAGTCATTAAGCTTCCAATGCATGAGGGGTGGGAGGGGGAAGCCACAAGAGAAGGGTAACGGGAGAACGGGTGTTTCACATGGACGGGTTGGAACAGAACTGGAGTCGTATAATTTCATTGCAATAAGGGCTCATGCAGGGTTTTTTACCCCTAATACTGCTGCTTAAATTGATCACCGGGGTCTCCTAACCAGTGGGTGATGATGTCCTCATTACGCACCCCACTGCGTGCAAGAACTTAGATCTTTAATTCACAACTGTCTTGTAATCAATAAGGTTCTTATTGAGATCATTTGTTCTTGATGGAGCGTGTGCGCTCAGAGATGTTTCTGGGACGAGAGGAGATTCAGGACACGGGTGCAGGGTGACGGACCCGTGCCTTATTACAAGGGCAGAGAATTACCTGCAGGGCTTCACGCGCTCTCTGCAAGGCTGGGGTCTGTAATTCTCCAACGGCGGGGATTGGGGCTCGTATATTCTGTGCCGTTGTACAATTTAAAGAAATTGCTTCCCAAGGATAGCTGGTTTTAATGAGGGCAGATATTGCTCTGCCCCTATCTAATACTGACCACGAATGCAAAGTCTATGAAATGTGTATGTGCTGAATAAATGACTTGAGACGTCCGCCTTTGCCGTGTGATCTTTTGGTGCGTTTGCACTCTAGCGGGGTCTTAGTTCTGGGGGAGACATTGCTCATTGAGTTAGGACCTCACAGGTAAGGTCACATTAGGGCGCTCGTATAACAGTGTGTTAGGTGGACAGCATATCCGACCATTGCATTGAAAGGGTTAATCTGATTAGAGTTTCAAAAGAACTATTCATCCCACGGGCAGTACAAAGGACTCGGGGGTCATCCCTTAAGGTTGGAGGCAAGGGGATTTCACCAGCAACAAAGGAAAGGGTTCTTTACAGTAAGGACAGTTACAATAAGAAATTAATTACCCATGGAGACTGTGATGGCAGATGCAATAGATATCTTTAAGAAAAATTCAGACATCTTTTTAGAAAGGAAAGGTATACAAAGACATCTACTATATATTTTGGAAAATTGTTTGTGTGTCTGTGCGCCAGCCATTTGGACAACTCTTAAAATACCGTAACTACATTTAGCGTAATGGTTCCTGAGATCAAGGAGCAGGTTTTTGTCTGTTTGGATACAGTTCACACATGACATCAGCAATGACCTAACTGGTGACAATACAAATGACACGACCCCATCACACCACACTCACGCTGCCACTTAATCTTGGTCACTCTGAAAATCCAATTTGCAACATCAGCAAAAATACCGGAGCAGCCAAAGATCTTCCAGACAGAGAGAGAGTGAGACCCTTGTTTGGGACGAGAGCACAAAGTCCCCCAAACACGCAGCATTAGAGGCTCTCTGTGTTTGGGACGAGAGCACAAAGTCCCACAAACACGCAGCATTAGAGACTCTCTGTGTTTGGGACGAGCGCACAAAGTCCCACAAACACGCAGCANTTAGAGGCTCTCATGTGTTCTTGGTGACGACCGCCGCACAAAGTTCACAACAACACGCAGGCCATTAGAGACTCGTTTTGGGGACGAGCGCAACAAGTCCCACAAACACCAGTCATTAGAGGCTCTCTGTGTTGGGACGAGCGCACAAAGTCCCACAAACACGCAGCATTAGAGCTCTGTGTTTTGGGACGACGCACACAAGTCCCACACAACACGCAGTATTAGTAGGCTTCTCTGTGTTTGGGACGAGCGCACAAAAGTCCCACAAACGACGCAGTCATTAGAGCTCTGTTTTGTGGACGAGCGCACAAGTCCACACAAACACGCAGCATTAGAGCTCTCGTCTTGCTCGCGACAGCCTTCAGGACCTCAGAGCACGATGGAAACTATGGGTGGGTGGAGCTGCTGTTTTAGCAAAGGGATTTCACAATTAAAAAACTACAATGTATATTCCATTTATAAATGCTCAGTATTTTTTTTGTTTCTTGGAATTCCCCTCCGAGCACGCCCGCTACTTTCACATAGCGTTACCAAATAGTAAACATGGAAGGTGTGTTGATCCGAGTAATCTGATTCCATTACTGGTCAGGAGGAATGTATTCTTCCCCTTATGAGAACGCATTGGATAATGTGTCATGGGGGTTTGTTTGTCTTCCTCTGGATCAATACACTGTACAATACAATATAGGATAAGTATCTGTCATCCTAAACTTAACATAGGTTATAGATAGTCTTTTTTCACACACAATCTACTATGTAACTATGTAACTATATACAGAGGAACATTATAGAATCTCTGTATTACACTCTTCTCTCTTTCTTCTCCTCCTCCTCTCTCTCTTCTCTCTCTCTCTCTCTCTCTCCTGATTGTTAGTTGTAGAAATGACAAGAGTTTGTTGATAATGTTATTATTTTGTTTCTGTTTTTAAGAAGATATTTTGCTCTTACACCAGATATCCTGTCATCTATTCTGGGATACACCTGCGATGATGTACACCTGGAGATCCCTCCCTATGACTAAGTGCGGGGGTAACATTGTCACGGGTACTGTAATTGGGCTCCTGCTGATATCGTAAAAGGAGCTGCAATTATTAACCCTCACTGTAATTCATTGATTTCTGCTAATTAAACTAATTTGACGATGGGGACATAGATGAGAGGAAATATAGTACATATAGGGACAAATAGATCCCTTTTGTACAGTGATTTACAGCAGTTATAAGGACAAAGGTAGTGTCTTTTAACAAAAAAACAAAAAAAAACATTTTTTAATCACTACATGTATACACACCACACTTTATATATTTTATATTCATACAAAAGATATATACACACTGTGTATATATATCACAAACACGCAGCATTAGAGACTCTGTGTTTGGGACGAGCGCACAACGTCCCACAAACACGCAGCATTAGAGGCTCTCTCTTGCTCGCACACTTCAGGACCTCAGAGGCAATGAAACTATGGTGGGTGGAGCTGCTGTTTTAGCAAAGGGATTTCACATTAAAAAACTACAAAATGTAATTATCCATTTATAAATCTCAGTATTTTTTTGTTTCTTGGAATTCCCCGAGCAGCGCCCGCTACTTTCAGCGAGTACCAAATAAGTAAACATGGGAAGGCTGTTGATCCAGGGAGTAATCTGATTCCCATTACTGGAGTCAGGAAGGAATGTATTCTTCCCCTTATGAGACAGCATTGGATAATGTGTCACTGGGGGTTTTGTTTGTCTTCCTCTGGATCAATACACTGTAAATACAAATATAGGATAAGTATCTGTCATCTAAACTTAACATAGGTTATAGATATGTCTTTTTTTCAACCACATCTACTATGTAACTATGTAACTATATTACAGAGGAACATTATAGAATCTCTGTATTACACTCTTTCTCTCTTTCTCTCTCTCTCTCTCTCTCTCTCTCTCTCTCTCTCTCTCTCTCTCTCGATTGTTAGTTGTAGAAATGACAAGAGTTTGTTGATAATGTTATTTATTTGTTCTGTTTTAAGAAGATATTTTGCTCTTACACCAGATAATCCTGTCATCTATTCTGGGATACACCTGCGATGATGTACACCTGGAGATCCCTCCCTATGACTAAGTGCGGGGGTAACATTGTCACGGGTACTGTAATTGGGCTCCTGCTGATATCGTAAAAGGAGCTGCAATTATTAACCCTCACTGTAATTCATTGATTTCTGCTAATTAAACTAATTTGACGATGGGGGACATAGAGAGAGAGAATATCAGTTACATATGAGGGGACAAATAGATCCCTTTTGTACAGTGATTTACAGAGTCAGTATATAAGGACAAGGTAGTGTCTTTAACAAAAAAAACAAAAAAAAAACATTTTTTAATCACTACATGTATACACAACACTTTATATATTTTATATTCTACAAAAGATATATACACACTGGTGTATATATATGTAGTTGTGGTGTGTGTGTGTGTGTGTGTTTGTGTGGTGTTGTGTGTGTGATTGTGTGTGGTGGTTGGATTTTATTGTATTATATCTAGTTATAATTTAGATATATAGATATATATAATATATATGCCATGTTAGTCCAGTTGCGATAGTGCAGAATAAAGGAGTTCTTCAGTATTAGGTGATACCTTTTTTAGTTGGACTAACAATTTATGTCATAGGACAAGCTTTCGAGAGTTTCTCTCTTCCTCAGGTCGGCGATAGTGATATACAAAGGTTTCTATGACTTAGACAGGGATTGGGGGGAAAAAAGGAAGACTGTAGAACTGAGAGATGTACAGTATATGAGGTGGGGTGGGGGAGGCACTGGAAGTGCTGGGGGGGGAAGGGGGGGGAATGGTATGGGATGTTAAAGGATCATACAGCTGCACATCCAGGAACGTGGTTTATATGATTCAATGCAACAAATGTGACCAGGGATGCTACATTAGGGAAACCAGCCAAAAACTACAAGGAAGAATGAATATGCACAGACACTCTATACTACACCACGAAGAAGGAAGATACTGCTCAACAGTGGGACATCATTTCTCACTACCAGATCATTCCATAAATGATTTAAAAATCAAAATCCTCACTGGAATGTTCAAACGCCCCCAAGAACGGAAAACATTGGAGCTCAGAATGATAAGACTCTTTGACACCAAAACAAGTGGACTTAATGCAGACATGGGGTTTCTCACACACTATCAGAATTTGTTGTAATGGTCCTCCTGTCTCCCTGCCATTGTGCCATCCTATACCTTCCCCCACCCCCCCCCCCCCCCAACATCCTCTTCCGCCTCTGTGCTGCTGTGGATGTATAGACCCCCCCCACACACACACACACACCCCTTCCCTAATTCTCACCTTCCTTATCTCTGTTTTAACACCCTTCCAGTGCCTCCCCCACCCCACCTCATGTACATCTATCTGTTCTACATTCTTCCTTTTTTTCCCACAATCCCTGTCTAAGGCACGTTCTATAGTACCGGGCGCGTGCTATGCCGTGTGCTACGCCGTGCGCACGCGCGCGGATTTTTAGTTGGCTGACGTTAGTCAGCCTTTCTATAGAAGTGCACGGCAGGGAGAGGGGAGCCGACAGACAGCGGCGAAGGTGAGGAAAATCATCTTTTCGCGCCGCTGCCTGCGCTCAAATGTGTGTGTGTGTGTGTGTGTGTGTGTGTGTGTGTGTGTGTGTGTGTGTGTGTGTGTGTGTGTGTGTGTGTGTGTGTGTATTTGTGTGTCTGCACAAGTCTAATACATTTTTTCTTTTTACTAATGTTTTTTTTTTTTAATAAATCATAAATTACACATAAACACAAACACACCCATATACATACACACACATACAGATACACATAAACACACTCAACACTGTATACACTCAACACAGTATAGGCACGAAAAGCATGCGGCACGTGCACGCGCGTTCGCATAGGCACGCGCGGCCGCACGCTGTATATAACAGCCCTAAGTCACAGAAACCTTTGTATATCAGTATCGCCGACCTGAGGAAGAGAGGAGAACTCTCGAAAGCTTGTCCTATGACATAAATTGTTAGTCCAACTAAAAAATGTATCACCTAATACTGGGGGGAAAGGGGGGTGGTGTGTGTGTGTGTTGTGTGTGTGTGTGTGGTTTTTTTTTTTATCTACTCAGGCGTTTCCTGCATATAAAGGACCTGCCCTGGAGATCCCGTCTCAATGCTAAAGTGCAGCTGACCTCATATTGTCAGGAAACACGTCACCTTTTTGAATGACCAGTCTAGGTATTTCCTCCTCGCACCCAGTGTTGTTATTATCAATAATCATTAGTTACATTGTAATGGGGATGGGACGTGTTCATTGTCATCCGGTGCTTGGGCTGATCCGCAGAGTTATACGGAGCGGTTATATGGGGTAATAGGAGGAGTTATAGGGATAATTTATATGGAGTAATAGGAAGAGCTAGGGGGAGTAATTGTAGGAGTTATATAGAGAGTATATGGAGTAATAGGAGGCGTTATATGGAACAATAGGAGGTTATAAGGAGAGTTTATATGGAGTAATAGGAGTTATAGGGATAATTTAAATGGAGTTATAGGGAGTAATAGGGGGAGTAATTGGAGGAGTTGCAGGTAGAGGTTGTATGAGGCAATAGGAGGACTTATAGGGAGAAGTTATGGGGCAACAGGAGTAGTTATAGGGAGCGTTATATGGGGCAATAGGAGGTTATAGGGAGAGGTTATATGGGGCAATAGGAGGAGTTATAGGGAGCGGTTATATGGGGTGATAGGAGGTTATAGGGAGAGGTTATATGGGGCAATAGGAGGAGTTATAGGGAGCGGTTATATGGGGCAATAGGAGTTATAGGGAGCGGTTATATGGGGCAATAGGAGAAGTTATAGGGAGCGGTTATATGGAGTAATAGGAGGAGTTATAGGGAGCGGTTATATGGAGTAATAGGAGGAGTTATAGGGAGCGGTTAGATGGAGTAATAGGAGTTATAGGGAGCGGTTATATGGGGCAATAGGAGGAGATATAGGGAGCAAAAATTATAAGTTTTGTTTAGAAATAGTTAAATACTATAAAGTATCAATGCGAAAGTGAAAGAACATTTTGTGAGTTTGAGGCCTGGAGCGCATTGCTCTGTACACACAGATATACGTTACTCTGTACACACAGGTATACGATGCTCTGTACACACAGGTATACCTTGCTCTGGAATTAGCTGCTGGCACGGAGGGGGGTTAATAACCTTGGATTTGCAGACTGATGAAATACCTGCTTTATTTGATGTTGATACAGTGCAACAATGTAACCTGTGTACACTCTGCAAGGAAGAATGTCCCAAAGTGACGGATTAACCCCACCTGGTGACATTACACCCTCGTCCAGCACAGAAAGAGTTAATAATAATGGGGCACTTGAAAATTGATGGGGAGAGGGGTAAAAAGTCAGGCTGGGATTTGGGGAAAGGGCTGAGTAATCAGACAGGGGGCTATATATTCACCGGGTATATGATATAGCTTCAGCAGAATGTGTAGCAATGTTAGGAACTGCTGGTAACCTAACGTCTGGGGTGCCTCGAATTCAGTGTGACCCTGTCCTGGACTGGTTTAGCCTATGCTGGAGGCGACATACAGTATGTGGCTTGTGCACCTGTCACATGTGTCACCAGGGAAGAGGTGATAGGGGCTGCGCATGCGCACACGCTGCTCGGCTGATGCAACAGCTCAGCTAGAACAGTGTGGGCGGCGACGTGAAACACCCAGAGCGGGAGGGCGGATTTATGTTTTAATCATGAATCTGTTATATATATAATTTATGGATTAGACATGTAACCTATTTTTTACTATCCACGTACAAATATACACAAATGTAATATGTGTGTGTGTATATATATATATATATATACATACACACACACACACACACACACACACACACACACACACTGTATACAGAATAATCCTTTATTAATTTAATGTATTCAAGCATGTGTTATAGTATTGTATGTCTAGTATAGAGAGAGAGCATATGTCCTACTGAATCAGGATATATGTATACATAATGTATATGGTGTACAGAATCATATATATATATATTATTTTATATATTTATATATATACATACATATATGTATATCTGTACATCATCACGTTAGCAGGATCTATATATATATATACCTCCTAAAGTGATGATGTATATGGTTTGTACACAGAATAATTTCCTTATTCTGACCAGTAATCTAATTATTTAAACCTCCCGGGCTGTGCAGTACTGCGCATGCGCACCCACCTCTCTCCACACATGGCCCCGCCCCTAACTGTGCGCGTCACTCCCTTCTCTACGTCACGCGCGCCCCCGCCGCCTCCAGTCCTCTCACAGCCGGTCCCTCAGCTCGGACCGGTCCCGGAGACCCGCCGTGTTCCGGAGACCGTCTGATGGCGCTGCTCCCCACCGCCGACGCCAAGGAATCCCGAGCTACAACGGAGCGGACTGATGTGCGCTGACCGGGACTCCACCCCGGGGCTCCGGGCCTTACTAGGCCGCTTCCTCCATGGCCTCCATCCTGCCCGCCTGCTGCAGCTCGCCGTGGCCGCCTGGGGTCACCTCCTGCGGCTCGGGGACCTGGGACCCTCCCTGTCCTTCCTGCTGCATGGATGGGTGGGGCACCGGGGGGTGGGAGCTGGGGAGCTACCCGAGGAGGTGCTGGAGGCTCTGAGGGAGCTGGAACTGGGGGGTCCCTTAAAGGAATGTCTGGGGGAGCTGGGCCCCTGGGAGAAGCTGGGTGGCTTGGAGGGGTGTCTGGAAGAGCTGGACCCCTGGACGGAGCTGGTGGCTCCCAGCAAGGAGCCAGGCCTCTGGACACCAGGGTTGGAGAAGTGGGGCAACTGGAAGGAATGTGTGCCTCCCAATGAAGGGCAAGGTTTGTGGAAGCCGGGGATAGAAGAAGCCCATGGCTCCTGGAAATTCTCCATGTCCCCTGCTTTCTCTGCCAGGGACCCCCACCCTGACGTGGACTCCGGCTCCCAGAAAATGCCGCGGGTGGAGAAGGGTTCCCAGATCCACTTCCAAAGCCTCAGCGTGGCGTCCTGTATCCTGGGTCCCGGGTCAGACAGGGTGTTCACCTGGGTGACCCCTGAGCAGGTTAAAGACACTTCTGGAGCCGTCTCCCCTCAAAGAGAGTCTAGTGAAGAGATCCAGTACATCCGCAACAAGAGGCTCCGGTTCCTGCAGTCGAACCGGGCCCAGGAAGTTCTGAGCCTCGACCCGCAGCAGAACCACACTCTGGAGGATCTGAGCCCTGACCCGCAGCAGAACCACACTCTGGAGGATCTGAGCCCCGACCAGGAGCTGCTAGTCAATGACCAGAAACAGGAGGAGGTCCAGGAGTTTCCGGATTCTAACCAGACGGCGCCAATCCCTGGCCAGCATCAGAACCAGTGTCCGGTGATTTCAATTCCTGACTGGCACCAGAGCCAGCTGCTGCTGGGTCTTGGTTGGTATCAGAACAATGTTCTAGACCTGCCAAGCCCAGACCAGGAACCGAACTGGGAACAGCAGCTGTCAATCCCTGAACATAACCTAGGTGTCCCAGGAAGCACCCAGAACAAGGACCTGTCCAACCCAGACCAGGACCTAGCTTACTACAGCTTGGAGGATTGGCAGTGCCCGGCTATCAGCTGTAGCATTGATCATAACTTTCAGGAAGAGGGACAGATACTGACCAGCATAGCTCCTACCACCTTCATAGCAGCTGAGCAAAGTGACCTGTCACCTGTCCCCACAGAGCAGCGAAGCCCCAGCAAGTTTGGGACAGAGGTATCTCCGTTAATTGACCAGGACATTGGCGGATCAGACCCTGGGATTCTGGTAGAGGATATGTTGTTCTCTGTTCGTCCTGTCTGCAGTAATAAATACATCAGCTACATTTTAGGGACCCCGGACAGTGATGAGGATTTGACTTCGGGCTCTGAAAATGAAGACTGGGATGATGAGGATGATGATGGCTTTGACAGCGAAGGGTCCATGTCTGACACAGATGATGAGACTGGAGATTCCAAAGTAGTGGAGCTCTGGAATTTATTTTCCCTTCCAGACCCTTACAACCCCCAGAACTTCACCGCCACCATCCACACGGGTGCCAGGGCGGAGGAAGCTCTCCACCCCGAGCAGGCGGTGGACGAGGAGACCCCGTCTGATGAGGAAGACTCCTGGTGTGACAGTGCCCCGGAGTCCCTGAGCGAGGGGGAGGATAGCGCAGACGAGGAGGAAAACCTCAAACTATGGAACGCTTTCACCAAGTTGGAAGACCCCTACAACCCTTTATTTTTCAGGGCCCCAGTTCATACGGCTGAGAAGAGGCAGAGCAAAGACGCTCCCAAAAAACAGACTGGGCTGGGGCGTGGGAGCCCCCAATACTGCAAATTGATGTCACCTCCGAGACACGTTGAGGAAAGCCACCTGCCACGGACCCAAGACGCACTCGCCCTGATCACGAAGGCCAGCAGTATCCGTCTGGCATGCAGAAAGGTATATTTCACCTGTCATTTTACACCAGTTGAGCAACCAGCTGTTCGCCCTAAAGCAGACGGTCCTATTTTGGCTTAAATTCTGTTTAGCACATTGGGAAATGAACACGTTGCACTTTATAATGGCACGGTGTATCTCTATACACTTCTCTGTTAGCAAGTAAATATAATTTGCAGTAGGCCAGTGCCAGATATGACTGTCCTTAAAACCCACAGTAATATCCAGTCTACAGGACGGGGAGGTTGGGGGCAGGTTAGGGGTGAGCAGCTGTGATTATAGTTATGTTACTTGTTTGTCATGTAGCTCGAGGGTTTTGATGGGCATAGCAATACTCAGCACTGCTGTATACCGTAGCATGTTTATGACCAGGGGGCCAGCGTAGCTATTTTTGTATCTTGTTGCGGATTACATCAACTTCAGCTCTTTGTGAATTGGTTTCTGAGGCATGCAATCCTCTCGCCCCTCCGGCAATGAAAGGGTTAACAGGAAAGAACGAGACGATCCCGTGTAGCTCAACGAGGGAAGTGTTTTTCCTGAATGTTCCCTGTAGATAAACGAGCTTGTGTTGGTCATGTGTGGGGTCGGCACACGCTGTGGGGTGCAGAACATTGGAATAGCCGGCTAGTGGCATCATCACGTCTTCGTGCCCGTGTATCACTGTACTTTTGCTCCTGTCACGTCAGCTTGTGCGTGTCAATAGGGGTTACGGTATAGGGAACAGCGATATGGGGTAATAGGAGTTTATAGGGAGCGGTTATATGGGGTGATAGGGAGCGGTTACTGGGGTAATAGGAGTTATAGGGAGCGGTTATATGGGGCAATAGGAGTTATAGGGAGCGGTTATATGGGGCAATAGGAGTTATAGGGAGCGGTAATAGTAGTTATAGGGAGCGGTAATAGGAGTTATAGGGAGCGGTTATATGGGACGATAGGAGTTATAGGGAGCGGTTATATGGGGCAATAGGAGTTATAGGGAGCGGTTATACGGAGTAATAGGTGTTATAGGAAACGGTTATACGGGGTGATAGGGGGAGTTATAGGGAGCGGTTATATGGGACGATAGGAGTTATAGGGAGCGGTTATATGGGGCGACGGGAACTGGAGAAATTTAGTTATCGCTCGTATGTATGATGTAAATTCTGCTAATAACCTGCATCAAAAGAATGTATATATAACTTTATTTATATAGCGCCATTAGTGTACATAGCGCTTCACTTTAGTAATACACGTGACAATCATATAAATAACAAATACAAATAACTGATCATACTTGCAACAGGTAAAGAATACTTGCATGTTACACGGGCACAAGTAGAAATAGATGTTATTTGTGTCTAGTCCTACTTTTCAGGGCCCTAATTGGCTTGCGTGGCTGCTGCGGTTTCTTAATTTGTCCAACATACCAAACGTGTGACTAACAAAAGCTACGTCATTTATATATAGCTACAATCCCGAGCGCTGGTAACAATCTTCCCAAACGTAGTAATGTGGCCTGAGTAACTTCCTTACAGGAGGCGCTGACGCCCCATTACTACAAAGCTAGTGATGAGTTGTGTGTCGGGGGTTTATAGGCCGCAAAATCCACTTATTAGACATTTAACTCTGTCCCATTGTGAATAGTGGAAAGACATTTATTAGTGAATCTCATACAGTAATCTCGTGCAGTAATTCTGCAGAATATTTTGAGACCAAATACTCCACCTTATTTTCCTTTTTAAATCCTCCCTAGAACACCATTTATCCAATCTCAAAACGATTATTTCTTAAGATGGGAGCGGCTGACATTTTTTCCCCCCTTGCTTTAAAGAAATATAACTGCAGCCAGTGAAGGTTCTAATTGTTTTATGGAGAGGTGATCTTAACATAAAATACATTCATGTGATCTAATTCAATGTGACCATTTTCAGGCACCAATTCATAATATCTGAGGATTTTTGGGCAAAAATGTCCCTCTTGGCGGCTTCAAACCACAGGTGGTCCTCGGTATCCGTCATTTAATTTTCCAACTAACAGATTATCCGATGCGTTGTAATGCACTCCGCGGAACGCGTTATCCGACGTCGGAGCGGATTATCCGATGCGTTGTAATGCACTCCTCTGCGGAACGCCTTATCCGACGTCGGAGCGGATTATCCGATGCGTTGTAATGCACTCCTCTGCGGAACGCCTTATCCGACGTCGGAGCGGATTATCCGATGCGTTGTAATGCACTCTGCGGAACGCGTTATCCGACGTCGGAGCGGATTATCCGATGCGTTGTAATGCACTCCTCCGCGGAACGCGTTATCCGACGTCGGAGTGGATTTTCCGATGCGTTGTAATGCACTCCGCGGGGCGCATTATCCGACGTCAGAGCGGATTATCCGATGCGTTGTAATGCACTCCTCTGCGGAACGCATTATCCGACGTCGGAGCGGATTATCCGATGCGTTGTAATGCACTCCGCAGAACGCATTATCCGAAGTCGGAGGACTTCGGATGCGGATATCCGATGCGTTGTTTATGCGCTCCGACCCGGAGAACGGATTGATCTGATGCCTCGGAGCGGATTATTCACGATTACCTTTGTGTTTGTAATGCCGCTCCGCGGAACGCGTTATCACATGTCGAGAGAGGATTATATAATGCGTTGTTAATGCAACTCCGCGGGGGCATTATCCGACGTCGGAACGATTATCCGATGGTTGTATGCACTCGCGGGAACGCGTTACCAGAGTCGGAGTCGGATGTATCCGCTAGCATTCTAAATGCACTACGAACGAACGCATTTCCCGACAAGTCGAGTCGGCCTTGTTGCATATCATGCGTTGTAATGCACTCCGGGAAGCATTATGACCGTGGAAGCGTGCGATTTATCCGATGCGTTTCGTAATGCACATCCGCGCGGGCGCCATTATCGACATCGAGCGCGGATTATCCGATGCGTGGTAATGCTACTACTCGTGCGCACTTATCCGACGTCGGAGCGCGCATTATCCGATGCGTTGTATTAATGCACGCATTATCCGACGTCGGAGCGGATTATCCGATGCATTGTAATGCACTCCGCGGAACGCATTATCTGATGTCGGAACGGATTATCCGATGTGTTGTAATGCGCTCCGCGGAACGCGTTATCCAATGTCGGAGCGGATTATCCGATGCGTTGTAATGCATTCCGCGGAATGGATTACACGGCTGCTGTGGATTAACATTGGATTCGCAATCCGGTTTCACGATCTGCCGCGGTTTGGCGGAATGTATTCCGCCGGGTGACGAGGACCGCCTGTATATAGAATTGACCTCTGGGGAATTTGTGACCTGCTTCGGATAAACCCCAATCACTTCACTGGGGAATGTGGGACAAACGTCCGGATCGGCAGGTCTGGAATAAACCCCAAGCAGTCAGTGTTCAGTAGGAAAGGCCATGAGCAGAAAGTATAGTTTTGTTTGTGGTAAGTAATACAGCCACTTACCCAGCTGCATTCTGCAAACCGTCGCACCTTTTTAATTAAATGTTTCATAATGTGTGACATGCATCATGAACATCACTGCTTTTATTTGTTGTTTCTATTTTACACAGTGTGACAGGGGTGGCCAAATCCGTCCTCCAGGGCCACCAACAGGTTTTCAGGATATCCCTGCTTCAGCACCTGTTGCTCAATCAGTGGCTGTCAATGACAGACCCCCCTGGGCTGAAGCAGGGATGTCCTGAAAACCTGTTGGTGACTCTTGAGGACTGGAGTTGGCCACTCCTGCAGTATGGTAGCCGCCCGTATGAAGTGCCCAGGTGGTCAATGGCAGTTTATGCATGAAGGTCGTTAGAAAGGATGCACAAATGCCAGTCACTTGCACAAGTATTTAGATTACGGGCTTTTGTATTTAATGCTAAGTTAGAAGACATGTTTTTCTTGCTTAGACCATGTACAACTGGACTAAACCTTGAGTATGTAAGTGAACAGGCACGCGTGTTGTGTGTATGTGATATATAACGTATATTGGTGTTAGAATACGTTTGTATGTATATATAGGTTTGTATGTATGTATGTTAACACGCACACGTGTGTGCTTATGATGTAAATTGAATATATGCACAGAAATGTGTACATTATGGTTAGTATATATTTGTATGTATGTATGTCTGTATGTGACCACACTCGCAGGTATTGCCAAATGTTATAAACCTCCAGCGCACACGAGAAATAAACCATGGGACATTTAGAAAATAAAAATTGTTGTATTCAAAGAATTTTCCAATAGTATTTTGTGGGAGATTCTCTGCGTATTGTGACATTTCTTTGAGTACAAACATTTTTTTAACGGTAAATGTTATTTCTTCTTCAGTGCTGGAGATTCATGACTTTTGGTATTATTTGTACTTGAATTAGGGGAGATTCAGTAACCCCGTGCACCATGTCCTCTTTCTGTATATAGGGAGAAGGAGCGGCTCAGTGAGTAACGACACTGACTGGCACTGAGTTTGAAGCAGGGGAACCTGGTTCAATTCCCGGTGTCGGCTCCTTGTGATCTTGGGCAAGTCACTTTATCTTCCCAAAAAATCTCACCAAAAAATAGATTGTAAGCTCCACGGGGCAGGGACCTGTGCCTGCAAAATGTTAAATTCTGCAGAGCCCCAACCCTCTCTAATAGCGCGTCTGAGATCAGATGCATTGTAAGGAACCCCAACCCTTTCTAATAGCGCGCCTGAGATCAGATGCATTGTAAGGAACCCCAACCCTCACTAATAGCGCGTCTGAGATGAGGTGCCCAAGGAACCCTGCACTACAGGGTTAATGTCCCCCCCTCCCCTCTGGCTGGGAGAGGGTTAACGCTGTGTTGGTGACAGATATGGAATGCTGATTCATACAGTGACTTTGCATCTTCCTTTGCAACATGATACAACCATCTCGCAATCCTCCTTGTGACCTGCGCAGACTTGGGGACCCGCAGACTGGTGACAGCGAGCGGACAATGAATGTATATCGCAGATACATTGCTGGGATCAGAATGCACAAAACATTCTAGTTTTGCAGGGGTGGTCAACTCCAGTCCTTAAGGATCACCAACAGGTCAGGATATCCCTGCTTCAGCACAGGCGGCTCAACCTGTGCTGAAGCAGGGATATCCTGAAACCCCACCTGTTGGTGACCCTTGAACTGGAGTTGACCACCCCTGGTATAACGTTTGCCACCCCTGTTTGAGAGGACCCTGGAGGAACCTGTACTAGTATTTTAAGGTCTCCTCCTCTGCTTTGGGTCGGCCTCTCTTGCTCTCCAGTTGTATATCGTGGGTGGAATCTCTCCAGGTGACGCGTGTGGTAATTGCTGTAACTTTAGAAGCCGGTGTCACAGTATCCCTGTAATTGGCGCCCCCAGAGAGACGGGGCGCAGACTGATGCAAAGGGCTGAAACTCCAAACCCGCTGTGGGACCAGGCTGATGTAACCATAAGACAGACCTGTGACTCCGTGAGGAGATGGGAAGGAGCGATAACAGCGTACACCCCGGCAACAAACACAATGTCAGCAGGGGCGCAGCTTGAATAATAAGAAATACTACACCAACACGAAACCTTTGTGGGATGTGACGTTTTATATACAGAACAGTCCCACATAATAATAATAATAGCATGTTCTTGTATAGCGCTGCTAGTTGTACGTAGCGCTTTACAGAGACATTTTGCAGGCACAGGTCCCTGCCCCGTAGAGCTTACAATCTATATTTTTGGTGCCTGAGGCACAGGGAGATAAAGTGACTTGCCCACGGTCACAAGGAGCCGACACCGGGAATTGAACCAGGCTCCCCTGCAGCAATCTCTAACACTAAGGTGATCTAATAGGAGCGCTGGGATTAATGGGTTAAATCGTGGTGGCTGATGCCTTGTAAAATATAATGACTCGGGTTGAACATTATGTTCTATGTATGTAAAATAATGTACGGTGGAGACAGGGTGCACGCGGCGACTTCCAAGGTATAAACGTGGGTGCATGTCCTGCCCCTGGATTGATGCCGATAGGTGTATGTAGCTCATCCAGGGAAGGTCGCCCATAAGTGCGCGCTCAGAGGAATTGATCATCTTTTAAATCCATTTTTCACTTTATTATATCGATTGTTTCGATCCACAACCTGGACCTTTTTATCTTGTTAAAAGTGAAAGCACCTACTAGCACCCTGATTAGGGATACTCCGCTGAAGCCGTTTTCCCTGCGCTCCTCCTTTTTGTACCTACTAGCACCCTGATTAGGGATACCCCGCTGAAGCCGGTTTCCCTGCGCTCCTCCTTTTTGTACCTACTAGCCACCCCTCGAGTGCTGTTCTACTTTTTCCGGATGGACTACATACACTGTAACATAATGTTGGAAGGTGTTTTACTTACAGTGGAGACTGCAGGGAGGTGGGGGCTTACTGGTGGTTTTGTGTAATTACCAGGCCGTAAAACACCAATCTGAATATAAGGGAAGGAAAAGCACCCCTAACATGCAGCTCACATTGTTTACAAACCATTTCCAAAGCGCGCTAAAGAATGAGTAATTTGTCTGTTTTTTCCCCCCTGGTTTTAAGGCGTCGATGACCGCAGGTTTAAACCTTTATACCTACCACCGCCAATTTGTCACCTTTGCTCCTGTGTGAGGCTCTGGTGTCCTAACCTCACTCTGTGCCCATGGAGGGGGGGGGGGCGGACTTCTTTGCAATGCGCTTCTTGCGCCTCTGGCTCTGAATGGGTTACTGGAGACTGGGACAGAGGTCCAATAAAGGGTTAAATAGGAAGACCTGCCTATTAGTCAGCATAAGTTTGCCATGCACAGATATCGTGTGTTCTGGGCTATAGCGTGACGCTGCAGTTATCGCCGGCTGCGTTCTTGGGTCTCGCTCACAAGATAAACGCCCTGTGCTGGGTTCAGAGCCCAAAAAAAGAGGGATCATTCATTGCGAGCCGGCGGGTTTGTAAATGCAGTCACGGCTAAGGAGAAGAGAAGGGCAACCCTTTCTGTGGCAGGCTGTGAAGTGTATAATCATAAAGGGGTGCCACATTGTGCATAGATTACCACTCGGCCGCCCTGGGAAAGGGGCAGAAATGTAACATCTGTCCTCGTTTTGTACAGACCATGTATACAGGAAAATATTGTATAAGCATTCAAACATGATATATACAGGGGAAGATGTAAAACATTGGAAACTGGGCATTCCTGTTCCCAGGAGCTTGCAGTCTAAGTGATGGTGTACTCACCCAGTTACTGAAATGTCTTTCTAGAGACATTATGAAGGTGTGAGCTGCATCCTCTGTCAGGGCTGCGAAACTCCAGTCCTCACGACCTAACATCAGGTCAGGTTTTCAGGATATCCCGCTTCAGCACAGCTGGCTCAATCAGTTGAGCCACATGTACTTTATGAGGCTCTTCGACTGAGCCAATGATTGAGCCACGTGCTGAAGCAGGGATGTCCTGAAAACCTGACCTGTTAGGAGGTCTTAAGTACTGGAGTTGAGCCCCCCTGCTCTATGTAACCAGTTACCCGCTATATTTTCAGGGCAAAGTTGTGCAGCGATGCAGGCAGCGCTTCAGGATAGTCTGTCTTTCTCCGTTCCTGCCTCTCACCTGTCTACGTTGTTTTCTAGGTGACCTTCCACGACCACGTCACAGAGTACCACGTGTCCAACGAAGACCGCAAAGGACCCTGGGAGCAGTATGCCAGGGACCGCGACCGATTCCAGCGGCGCATCCAGGAAATGGAGGTGGTGATCGGATACTGCTTCACCCCCGACCACAGACAGAAGATTTGGGACAGTATGCGAGAGAGATGGTGTAGCTAGCCCACGCACACTGCCCACGCTCTCTGGGAGAGTCCTTAAAGAAGCCTGATCTTCTAAAGCTCTAAGATCCAGTCTTCAATTGAGCCGCCACATGCTGAAGCAGTTAGCCTTAAAACCGGGCCTGCTGGTGGCCCTTGAGTACTGGAGTTGGCCGCCCCTGGGCTAGAAGGAAACAAATGTTGATCACCAGTTATCCAGCAATGGCTAGGAGCGAGACAGGAGCCCTGTGTAAAGAGAAGCACTCTGGGAGAGCGGCTGTGTTTCGGATGTGGTGTACACACAGGCTGCTCATCTGGCACTACCGGATTTTACCGCTGGCCCCTTTGTGCCATGGCTGACTCGTGGTAACATTCAAAACCCCATTGCTTTCTAATTTTACCACGCACTGCCGGTATAGCTTTTGCATTCACTATCTTTTGCCAGTATTGGGGCGATCTCGGCACGTAGCTTCCTGCATTGCTGCAATCCTCTCTCTACAGGGAGCCAATCCCAGTTGTACATTGCGAATGGCTCGAGCCTCTATACTGCACCCACCAGGGAATGAGTTATACGGGCGTCATTAAAAGAATACAGCCCTAAGCAGACTGGTGGCAATATGAGGACCTGATTCACTAAAGGGTGCGAAGCTTTAGCACGCCCTAATGCCAATTCATGTAAATGGGTGTTAATGCCTGTTAAAGCTTAGCCTTGTTTAGTGAATCTGGGCCTAAGTGTCTGAGCTATCCCTGAAATGCCCAGCACTTTTTGTGGACTTGAGCTTGCTTTTATTGACCTGTGTTTAATAACCTGGCAGCTACTAAGGGGCTTATTCAATAAAGTTTGATAGTGCCGATCAGGTTGCTGGAGCATGGTAACTCCCGGTTAAGTCGATGGGGCTTTTCATGAGAGCGAGGCACTATTGCAATTAAGTGAATTACCCCCCAAGTGCCAAGTCAAACGAAAACCTCTTTGTGGGAGTTTTTTTCTGAATTCTACCCTCGGGTTTTACCGTCTCCGGAAGAGAAAATCCAAACTGTTTGATCTTGATATCAATCTCTCAACAAAGGGATAGGCACACCAAAAATATGCAAAAATGTCTCTTATTGGCCCAACGTTTTGGCCACCCAGTGGAGCTCTTGGCCAATAAAATAAATGTTTTCATATTTTCGGTGAGCGTATCCCGTTGTTGTTCTTGCACAGTACTTTTATAGGTACGCTGATAGCAGCCCCCTCCCCAGTAGTCTGGGCCATACTGTCGACGTGTGTGTGCTCCAATCCCTTCACATTGTGTCACACACACACACACACACACACACACACACCAGCACTAACCGTAACAGGGCCCCGATGGGTATATACTAACGTAATATATTAAGAACACTCCACGTGTAGAGGGTTAATTCAACCGCTAAACCGCATGGTTAGTGCTAATTAAATATAGATCATTTCACATTCGGGCAACAGGTCCTTGAAGTAAGCATAGAAAAATGGCATTCCTGCTCTGAAGAGCTTACAATCTAATTTTGACCATCAACAATTACTGATGAAGACAACTCTCAAACTCTGAGTCTGAAGTTGCCGAGATTTTATTTTTATACTTGTATGTTAATTGAATTGATGGCGTGTGCGCTCCCAGCTCTAATCCTGCCGTGTGTTTGCTTGTGAGCGCGGTAACGCGCTAGTTACTGCACCAAAACCTGCATATATCCCAACCAGGCTGCAATAAGATACGCCAGCATTACTTTGCAATGCAAATATCGTGTGCGGAAATATGACTGGGAGCGACACAGCAAACAGCCATTAACAGGAAGTATCATGTGTCTTATGATGCGTGTACATCTTTTGTTATATAGCATTTAATCCCCACTCCTATAGAATATAACCACACACGCATATATAACCTACCTGTAAAGGTGATCAATCACAGCCCTTTATTTGCTGGTAACGTTTCCTTTCGGGAAGGAAGCTGTAATGTGAGAACGTGCCTGCAGTCTCCAGTCATCGCCCTATTCATACTGTACATTCTTTTCATGTCTTGTCTCTGAAGATGATGTACAGTGTGACAGACTATAGATGCCCTTGTATTCAAACCTGTAGCTGACTATAGCAGATGGCATTCTTGAGGAGCAGGTGTCAGTAAGGGGGTTCTAGCTTTTCTGGTTGGTTGAGAGCTGCATGGAATAGATCGCGGATCAGGGTACTGTGCTTCAAGTTTTCTGTTTCCCTAAAAGCAGCCCTGCCCTGAAGAAATCATTCCCTTTCTACAGCTCTGTCTAGTTCCCATCCCTTACCAGGGTTCCCGGGTCCCCCCAGCGTGAGCTGCTGTAATCCCACCTGTTCTGTGTTTAGGGCATGGGCGGCCAACTCCAGTCCTAAGAGGCTACCCAACAGGTCAGGTTGTCAGGGTATCCCTGTTTCAGCACAGGTGGCACAATCAGTGGCTCTGTCTTTGAGCCACTGATTAAGTCACCTGTGCTGAAGCAGAGGTATCCTGAAAACCTGACCTGTTGGTGGCTCTTGAGGACTGGAGTTGGCCGCCCCTGGGTTAGTGACACCCAAGTTCTTCCAGAAAACTGCAAGGGGAAATTTTAATCCAGCAGAAATGTACAAGAAAAGCGAACTTCCCCAGCTGCAGCCGCAGAAATGATGGATCCGCAGAGGAGAATTCCACTTCGTGCGCAATTCTGTCATTTTTGTTTTCTACAGAACGTGAAGTTTAGAATTGGTGTATAAAGGTTGTAATGTTTAAGGAGGCCTAGGAGTAAATAAATACATTTACTGTAATACAAAATTAGTTACAAAAACTTCAGTGTGCAGCAAATTAAAAAAAAAAATGCGTGCAGATTCACTGGTCTGCTACCCTGTCTCTTCCCGTTCTTTTGGCATACAGTGCTTCTGCTGCAGCCAGGGATTCTGGGTAATGACATGCAAATGAGCAGTGTTGCAGGTGAGACAGGTATGTGCTCATAAGTGGAACGTTTATGTGCTGTACACTGCACAGTTGAGGGTTTTTGTCTCTTTTTTTTTTTATTTTTTTACTCTAACTTACTTTGTTTGTGGTTATACCCACTACCAGCTTCACGTTGCAGAGCCAGTATAACCAGCCTCACTCTCTGAGACCCAAAAGGTCGAAATGGCTGTCTGTGAGTAGGGTTACCGGCTCTACACTTCTTTAACCCAGGCAGTGCTGAAAAGCTGTGTAATGGGGCAGGCATAAGCTTATGGGGATCCATGTTAAACTGGATAAGATCCAAAGGTGACACTGAATGCTCATTTGCATGTCATTAGCCACAATCCCTTGCTGCAATGGAAGCACTATGCTAAAAGGCAATATGGAAGGCAGAGCTGTCTGAGACATGAATGTGCTCACACTGTGTTTTTATTTGCTGTACTTTAATAGAAACGTTTAAGTCTAAGATCTCCGCGTGGTGGTTACCCTCGTCCCTTCTGTGTTTGCTTTTAGCAGCAGTAACGGTTGATGTTGTAGACGGGGCCGGCTGGGAGAATTGCAGGGCTCGGTGCCTCTTGTCCACCCTCACGGTGTGATCTCCCGTCGGCACGTGGCTGCCGGTGCTTACAGACGCCTCGCGCTCTCCTCCGACCCAACTCCGGCAATCAGTTTAAATGTAGGGGTGGTTAATTTAATCACCACATGTGAACGGATAACAGAAGTTGGGCCGGGGGAGCCGTTTGTAGAGACCGCGGCTCGTATTTATGAAACGGTGCTATTCTATGAAACCCCTTACTGCTCGGCGCTTAATTAGGATCCTGGCTATTGCAGAAAGTATGGGAAACAGAGCGGGTGAATCCAGCAGTCGTTATCGGCTGCCAAGTTCCCGGCGGCTTATTTAATTACGGCAACGAGAAATTTCAGCCGAGAATCGGCAGCTTCACCTGATCTAAAGCCCCTTAGTATCTGTGAAGGTCCCGTCCCAGCAGGTATATTTGCACATGCGCTGACGTCCCTGGGAAGATGTCGAACCGTTGTGTCTCTGTGCCGGCAAGTTGTAAAGTTTACAGCTGCGGCGTGTCCCAAGAATGTAAGCGTGCAGGGATTCCTCAAAGCAAAGGTTATTCCATCAGCTACAGGAAGGCAGCAGCTTGCTCCAATTCTTTACATTACTTTAAAGATCACACCTGCCTAATTAATTTAAAATCCTAACGAATGTCCATTTATTTACTGGCCGCCTGTTTAGAAAACTGTCTTTTTTTCCCTCTGTCATTTAACCTTTTCAATGCCAGACGGGACAGGGCGTCTTGCCGTATACACACATTTTGCAGTGCGGTGTGCAGCATTGAAGACGTTAGATCACGCAGTGACTCGCACGATGCTAGATGGGCGTGCGAGTGTCTAAACTGGTTTCAATTCAGCTTCAAGCCCTTAACTGGTGCAATTAATCCAAATATTATTTTTATATCAAACAAGTAATCGGATCATGAGAATATCCCTTACATGGGGGGGAGTGGGGGTGTATTTAAGATAGAAATAAAAAAAAAATCTATTTCTTTGTACAAAATTCTAAAAGATGAAACTAATCTGTAAATTTGAATAAAGATATCTGCAAGAATCGAAGCTGTCTCTGTTTGTATATACATATATAACTTTCCCTAACAGCGGGTGAAAGGAGAGATTATACCAGCAGAAGGGACAGGAGTCGTTGGGAACAGGCGGCCGGAGGAACTGGACGTCTGCGCGGAGGGTCGCCGTGTCATCTTTGCTGACCGTATCTCGTTACGAGCTTTTCTTCCTACCGATGTTTGGAAGTGCGTGTTGGTGTTGCAATAGTGCTGTATATTTTCTCTTCACACGCAAATCTACATCTATCATGACGATCTTGGCATTTTTATTTGGGAAGATCCACTATCCCAGGAGTGGCAAACGCCTAGTCTTCGATGGCCACCAACAGGTCAGGTTTTCAGGATATCCCAGCTTCAGCACAGGTGGCTCAGTCTTTGACTGAGCCGCTGATTGAGCCACCTGTGCTGAAGCTGGGATATCCTGAAAACCTGACCTTGAAGACGAGTTATACAATGAGTAACCAAGCAGCTAGTAACCCCCTTGCAGTGCAGTTAGTGGAAATACAGTCTGTAGGATCTTGTTTAATTTGCAGTAAATCTAGAGCTGAAATCTTACCTCCTGCCAAAGTCCTTCAGAGATATGATAAGCAGCTGCAGCTAGTTTAGGGTTAACACCCCCTCCCCCAGCAGCCTAAATGGGTTAATAGGTATAAAAGAATGATCTTTATCAGGATGCAGAAACGCCCGTCTCCTGTAAATTCTTTACACTTGGTCCCTCAGCTCTGAGTTGTATGAGAATAATTTGTTTTATAGCAGGATATATTTGTCATTAGAATCTGAAGCAAACGGGTCGGGCCTGGAGGATTTGTTTGCTGCACAGATAAAATGAAGTACAGCAAATCCAAAATAATGCACCTCGATATTATACGTGTCGAGTAACTTCCCCTACTGCTCCCTATAACTCCTATTGTCCCCATATAACTGCTCCCTGTAACTCCTATTGTCCCCATATAACTGCTCCCTGTAACTCCTATTGTCCCCATATAACTGCTCCATATAACTGCTCCCTATAACTCCTTTTGCCCCATATAACCGCTCCCTATAACTCCTATTACCTAATTTACCCCACTCCTTATAACTGCTCTTACTCTATATAACCGCTCCCTATAACTCCTCCTATTGCTCCATATACCCCACTCCCTATAACACCTATTACCCCATATAACCGCTCCCTAGAACCTCCATACCTCATCCCTCTGCTTCGTCCTATCGGCCGCCAACGCAAGCAGCTGGAAATCAGAGCACAGTACCTGCATACATTGATATTAAACATAAATGGCACGTTTATAGGCCTTGTATAATAGTAGCATTTTAAATGTGTTTCTTGTATTTGCACCTACAACATCTTCTGTAAGGCAGTTCCATGCATCCACTACTCTTTCAGTCAAGTATTTCTTGTCCGCCCTCCAGTTTCATAGCGTGACTCGCAATCCTAGGTTTATTTAACTTTGTGAAAAGCTTGGTACTCCTTGTTGTACACTTTTCTGATCTTTTAACTGAAGGACAGGGTGATTGACTGGCAACCCAACACCTGTAGTGTAGCGGTGCCACACAACTCACCATAAATGAATCCGGGTACCTTTGCCTGCGGAAGGTTACAATCGAAAGCAGTGGGCGGGTTTACCACCAGGTGGCGCTGCAGGCCTTCTCATCAAAATGTATCGGCACCTCTAGTATTTGCCTTTAATATGAAACTCAGACATTGTTATGTTAAAGTGAATACACCATCCCAGCAATCTCTAATCCCAGAACTCACCACATATATATAGAGAGAGAGAGAGAGAGAGAGAGAGAGAGAGAGAGAGAGAGAGAGAAAAAGAAGCGCCAGTTCCGTATGGTTGAAAAATAAATGTGTACATTTTATTAAATGACCAGAGTAGTCACAAGGACTAGTAGTAAACTGGCGTGGTTAAAAAGCAATAATATGTCTAGTACAAGCAGATAGCAGCAATTAGCAAGTAACATATGGAAGGGGATGTGGAGCAAGCAAGATATCATGGGGAAAAAAGGCCAACAGTGGTGAATGTCAATGACAGTCCATATGGCTGATGATAGCCCAGTAAGGAAGAGTAAACACCCACTAGAGAATGTCCCTTCTCAATGGTGATGTGGGTGTGCTGGTGACAGACCTGTTACATCTGTTGAAGCACGGAATATACCTCCTCAGCGTGCGATCCGGTTAAACGGGTGTTCTGATGCTGAAAGATCAATTCCCTCCTGTGGCACAAAATCACTTCCCACGTGTCAGACCTCCGTTTGAGATGAGGCTTCCTGCATCTGAGTCCTTGCAGCGGCCCCGGATGTGTATATGAAGACGGGTGCCTCTATCCCCAGATGTGAAGGAACAAGTGATCCTGGTTGCTTCGCACAAAACGTGCCCGCGTCACTGCGTTGCTGTGCTGCTACGTGATGACGTCCAACGCGTTTCGTCACTCTAGAGTCTGTCCTGCACAGGAACATGGAAAAAGCTGCTACTTAAAAAGTGGAGAGGGGTGAGCTAAAACCCTGGGAGTAGGGACCACTAACCCCTGCACACTAGTGCTTCAGGCTTATAACACTTTGGCCAAAGGGTTTAACTAAATGACCCTTATTCATGAGAATATTAACATTGAAGCATTTAACTATGTATTTTGTTACATTGGATGTAGCATTGGTTATTTTTGTCTTTTATTGGTATGTGAAAGCAGAAGTCCAAGCTACCGTTTATTTTTTTAAATTTTCCCCCTTAAAGCTGCAGTTCAGTCAATATCCTGCATGTGTGTTTTTTTAATAAATCAGTTCTGTAGTAAGAAAAAATACTTTTAGCATTTTCTGTTTTTAAAAAAACAACTTTGAAAGACCAATTTTCTTGTATTCTATTTTAACAGCCATTTGCTAAGGCACTGCCCCTTCATGTCCTGTCACAAGCCCTGGCACACCCCTTTGTCAGCCCTGCCCGCCCTCTAGCACATGTCAGTGCAGGAGTGCTCATGAATATTCATGAGCTTCCACTGACGGACTGAAGCAGAAAAAAAACAGATCCCTTCACTAATGATGTCACCAAATTTCGCCTATCAATACATGGAGAACGAATTTACTGACAGCTATACAGTTCTTTAGGTAATTAGAGATTGCACACATGAAACTATTGAATTAAAAAAAAAAAAAAAGATTGAACTGCAGCTTTAATATGTGTCTCAATACAACCCACACAATGAAAGTAATTAGCTACGTTGCCGATCGATCCGTTCTCCTGTGATCGGTCGCCGAAGATTTGGCTCGGGGGTTCACTAAATGGCTGTCAGTGCAGTAGGAGAGGACCAAAGATGCAAAGTTTAGTAGGGAAGATCATGTGACCCGGCAGTCACTAGATACAATTGGTGCACTGCTAGAGAGAGGGGTGTGCTAGAGCCTGTTTCAGAAGAGAAAGGGGGTGTGACTTTGTAAATGGTTTCTATAGAAACAATGCTTGTTACATTAAAATACAGTAAAAATGTAATTCAGAGTTGTTTTAAAAAAGATTCTACAATTATTTTCTCATAGCACAGAACTGATTATTTTTAAACACACAGGTAGGATATTGCTTGGTCTGCAGCTTTAAAATAGGTTTAAAACTAATTTTTAAAAAATTATTAATATGTATTTTTATATACTTTTTTTTAAAAACTGGTAAGAAGTTAGTGGCAGTTTTGGTGGGATTTTACTAACGTGATGTCTTTTGGTGATAATAAGACTGATAGCGGCGAATGATTGTCCGATCGGTGAGAATTGCATGTGTCATAATTGACGGTTTTAAATGCAAATTTTGTGATGGTTTCTGAGAACACGCCAAGCGTAAGGAGGGTCGCATCATTTCCAAACGTTTTCCATGTAAAAAGGACAGATATATTAGAAATAAATAGCTATATTTTTTTCAAATTATCAAATTCTGGCAAAATAGATGGAAAAATAGTCCCAGATTTGTATATACTGGATCAATATACTGTAAATACAAATATAGGATAAGTATGTGTCGTCTAAATTTAGCATAGGTTGAACTAGATGGACATGTCTTTTTTCCAACCTCAACTACTATGTAACTATGTAACTATATGTAACTATGTAACTATATGTTGATGCACAAGATGAATCCCATGGAAAGGAATAGGATGTGTTTGTGACACGTGATGCAGGGGGACTTGTGGATGCTGGGGGGACTTTTGCCTCTGTAACCCCTCTGTGCCCTGCTCCCAGTAAGGAAGGTTGCAACTAAGTGAGGTGATGTAGGTGTTAGTGCTCAGACTCTCATCCCTTATTCTCAGGGTGCTGGCGTCGGGGCTGGTATTGTAAGCTGATGTAAGAAGGGGCGTCGGGGACTTTATTTGTCGGACAGGTTTACTTTATTTGACAAGACGGCTTTCATACATTCTTCTTCCCTGGGAACCCAGCGAGTTCCCCCTGGGGGCTACTCGTGGCTTTGTCACCTTCCCTTGCCCCGGGTTAAGGGGAATTTGGAGTGACTCCAGTTCACTGGAGCTTGAGATTTGGCTCCAGTGAACTGGAGTCATTCCAGGTATTATCCGAGACTCGGTGTATGGGGTGTAATTCTTTTCTTTATCGTTGAAAATGTTTATTACATTTTCCATAACAAAACATATTACATTTCAACAGGACCACAAAATACCAGTTTTCAGTGATTGCAATATTCCTTTACATTTAACAGTACAGTAGGGCCCCTCGTTTCGGCGATACAGCGGTACAGAGAAGGGGGCCATGTCTGTGCATGCGCAGAACGGGGAAGTCAGAGGTCGCGCATGCGCAAAACGGGCGGTTGCCGAGGGTGCGCATGCGCAGAACGAAGGTTGCGCGCGCCGAACGGAGGTTGCGCATGCGTAGAAGGGGGAAATTGCCAGTTTGCGCATGCGCACACGCCGAAAATTGCATACCGTTTTCCGCCAATTTTTGCTTTGTGGTGGGCCCTTAGAACGGAACCCGCGCATGCCCGGGGCCCTGCTGTACGCTAAACCAGTAAATAATATATTACAATTACATTAACTTTAGACAATGACAAACAAAAACCTAAATTAAGATTTAAATCAATGAGTTAGTCCTATCTGCATTGCATCATGGGTTTGCATTTCCCTCTGTACGTCCTTTCCCTTTACCCACAGTTTCTTTTGATGTTTCATTGCTATGGGTCCTAATCTTATCTAAGGATAACAGGCATTAGATGTTTTATTCTCCCCCGCCCCCCCTCCTCATCATCACCTTCTGTGCCTCTCACGTACCAGACTTCTTAGTAAATAACACGACATTTGGTCAAACGCCTGAATCACAACCTCTGTCCCTGTCTAACATTTCAATAAAGGGATCCCATTTTTTAAATAGTGTTTCCGTTTTTAGCTCTTTATTGGTTTCGGCTTCTATTTTAGCTAATATGAATAATTGTGTTAAATATTGGTTTAGCATGTCCATGGTAGGGGGTATATCCTTTATCCGTTGTAACATTATGGTTTTTCTGGCCGCCAATAATGTAATTTCTACGAACTTAGGTATTCTCACCTTGTTATTCATGATCTTCCTTTCATCAAAGTTGCCAAATATAAAATAAACTGGTACTTTAAAGCTGCAGTTCAAGCTGCCGTTTTTTAAAAAATATATATTTTTCCCATTCAATATGTGCATAAATACAATCTGCACACTGACAAGTGATTAGCTAAGCTGCAGATCGATCTGTTCTCCTGTAATCGATCGCTTGCTATGGGTTATTTAATTCAGTTCTTGCACAGCATTGTGGGCAATGTAGTCCTGGAATATGATTGACTGGGCAGTTACTAGATACAATTGGTGCACTGCTAGAGAGAGGGCGGGGCTCACGAGCCAGAGCCTATCAGAAGGGGAAGGGGCTGTCACTTTGGAAATGCTTCCTACATTACAAACATTAAAAATGTCTTTAAAACATTATTTAAAAAAAAATATGCTACAACTATTTTCTCATAGTACAGAACTGATTTATTAACAAAACACACATGGAGGATATTGCTTGAACTGCTGCTTTAACCGCAGTTATTTTAACACTGTGCTATATATAATCCAGCACTTGGTCTCAAAAATTAGCAATCTGGGGGCAGTCCCATAAACATTGTTTCAGGTCTGCTTTAGGTTGTTGGCACGTTGGACATCTATTCCTGGACTAGCTGATATACCCGGCGTTGCCCGTGATGTAATGTTCTGCCTCCCCCATCGTCCCTCAACTCCCTTCCCCCCCTCTTCACAGCTGTTCAGGCTTCCCCCCCTTCTCTCCTGACTCCCTCCCCCCCTCTCTCCTGACTCCCTCTCTCCCCCCTCTCTCCTGACTCCCTCTCTCCCCCCCTCTCTCCTGACTCCTCTCCCCCCCCTTTCTTCCCCCCCCCCTGCTCTCCGACCCCTCTCTTCTCCCCCTCCTCGTCCTGACTGCTCTTCCCTCTCCCCCCCCTCTCCTGACTTCTCGTCTCTTGACTCCCTCAATCTCCCCCCCTCGGCTGACTCTCGTTCCCTCTCCTACTCCTCTCCCCCTCTCCGCTCCTCTCCCCTCTCCCCGCTCCCTGACTCCCTTCCCTGGCTCCCTCCTCTCTCCGCGTCCCCCTCTGACTTATCCGCTCCTCCCCCCCTCTCCTGACTCCTCTGATCCCTCTCCCCCCCCCCCTCTCTCTGCTCCCTCTCCCCCCCTCTCTCTCCGTGACTCCCTCTTTCCTCTCCCCCCCTCCCCCCCTCTCTCCACGCCCTTCCCCCCCGCCCTCTCTCGCTGACTGAATACCACCCCCCGTCTGTCCGCTGTGCGCCGCCATCTTACCGGGGGCAGCTGCAGGAGGAAGGGGGTCCTTCCGGAGGCTGCCTACCCACTGCCTGTCCCCCCGCCGGGGAGGGAGGGAAGTGAGCGTTGGCGGCTGGGGCAGGAGGGCCGCGCCGCACTTCCCCTCCGTCCGGGAGCCGGTGGGGGGAGGGAGAGGGGGAGAGAGAGAGAGAGAGAGAGAGAGTTGGGTGACGTCTCATAGAGCTGGGTGACGTCATAGAGCCACCAATCTGATTGGCCAGAGGCTGAGGACCAATCGGATTCACCGCAGCTAGTACCAACCTTTCGATTTTATATATTAAGATTTGTCTGTATTCTTGTAACTTATGTTAAAAGCACAATATGCCCATGTGTCAGTTTTAGTTGCATCTCTCTCCACGTTTTTGATGTGATAAGTTTTCTAGTTCTATCCAAACCAGTAAATATTACATCTAACGCCGTTATTTCCTTGAAATCTTTTTTTCCAGGCCTTAAAAACCTTTTGTGAAATCCTCTCCTGATTTGTCTCTTACTAAATGGTATATATAGGATATAGTGCATCTGTCCTCTCTGGAAAGACAAACGAAATTTTCAAATATATTATTTGACAATACTTCCCTCTTTATAGTTCTCCAGTGATATAATGTGTCACCTGTGCATACGAATATCCATGTGAACTAGGTATCTCCCACTTTTCCTTGAATTCCTCAAAGGTAAGGAGCCTTTCCTGGTCTTCCTTCATCAAATGTCCCGTACACCTTGAGCCCTAGGTGTGTACTTCTATTGAGGTTCCAATCTACCTGTCATCCTTACACTGCACTAGAAGTCCATGCAATGGCAACCTGGGGTGCGCATGCGTAGGGTGGTTGACAGGTCCCTGGAATCCTGATTTAGGGATCCTCTACTTTAAAATGTCACGCATGTCCTCCTTGAAGGGAAGGTAGCATTCCCCGGCATCTTAATTATTATAGTGGCCCTTCCTAGATGAGGGACCCTCTTCCCGAACTGTAAAATAATAAAAGTTGATCATTTATGTATGTATGTATGTCTTTATATAGCACCATTAATGTGCATAGCGCGTCACAGCAGTAATACACGTGACAATCATATAAATAAATAATATAAATAACAGGTCATGGGAATAAGTGCTTCAGACATAAGTGATCCCTGATGAAGTGGCCTTTATAGTTGCTAAGAAACTAGTTGGAATGATACTTTTATTGATCTACTAGTACCCTTAGTATTCTATCACTTTGCTGGTTAAGTGAAGCTGGCGTGGGAGGCAGAGCTGACCCGGATCGGTGAGACTGACCCTCTACCAGCTACTCCTAAACGGAGCTTGGGACTTATCTACCTGGATTACGTGGAAGCCTAAAGGGAACCCTCCGCTTCTAAAGAGCCCAGCAGATGAGAGCACAGCCTGATATGACTGCAGATTCCTGACATTGGGGGATCCGCTGCAGCCTTCTCCTGTGTCCTGATACCTGAGTGGTAACAACTGTCATAGTTACAGTGACACGCCTGTTTTACCTTTATCTGATGTACGCAGAACCTTGAATTACTTTTTAATATAAATTGTTCATTCTTACTTCACCATGAGCGTTGTGCGCTGTTTTGTATTTTGTTATGTATGTATGTATGTCTTTATTTATATAGCGCCATTAATGTGCATAGCGCGTCACAGCAGTAATACACGTGACAATCATATAAATAAATAATATAAATAACAGGTCATGGGAATAAGTGCTTCAGACATAAGTGACATTTCGGAAGAGGAGTCCCTGCTCCGAGGAGCTTACAATCTAATTAGGTATCATATTTCTTCACACAAAGTTGCACAGTAAAGCTGCCGACCAAGCAATATCCTACATGTGTTTTTTTTTTTTTTTAAATAAACCAGTTCGGTACTATGAGCAAACGCTTGTAGCATTTTTTTGTAAACCACTCTGAAAGACATTTTTCATGTATTATGATGTAACAAGCATGTTTTGTTTCTATAGAAACCATTTACGAAGTCACATCCCCTTCCTCTCCTGAAAGAGACTCTGGCACACCCCTTTTTGAGCCCTGCCCTCTCTCTAGCAGTGCACCAATTGTATCTAGTGACTGCCTGGCCACATGATCTTCCCCACTGTTTCTTCGCGGCCAAATGCCTCATATCGGCAGCCATTCTTCTCCTAGTAAGATACCGGAAATTCTACTTCCGTTTTGCACTAAGCTATACAAGACACCGGTGACGGCAAGAGGCCCAAGGTCCATGGCCCCTGCAGTCCGTCCCTGGGGCTCACCTGGCCCCAGACCCCTGAGTTACCGGGTGATTACATGCCCGGCAGCCCCTTACGTCCTATGTAAGAATGTTCTCTTTATTCCTGTGTGTAATGCAACTGCATACAAACGTATTTTGTGCAACAACAAAGCAGAGCCGAGGTCTCTGGACATGCGGGGCTGGGAAACCATTTGTGCTGCTGCATGTCCGGAGAAAAGGCTGCTGCTGGGACTGGAGTGGGAGAGTGTCCAGCGGCGGAGGTCGGGTGGGGGGGTGGAGCGGCTCGAAACGCGGAGCAGTTGGTTCCCTCCCTGACGGCCGGGGGAAGCCGTTGCTGAGTCCCTCTGATAGGCGCTGCTCTCATTGGCCCGTTTGTATTTCCCTCCACTGCCCTTTCACTCTCTTATCCTGCCTCCAGCTTTGATTGGCCAATACAGACGAGCCCTCGCCTCCTGATTGGTTCCTGAGCAGCATCCGTGCTGTGATTGGTCGCCAGCCCCATCTACCATGATTTCCTATGGTAGCAGGGGGAATCTATGTAAGGGGAACCAGAGAGGTATGGACGGTTCCTACCTCATCGGAGAGTGGAAGCAAACCCTGGGTAAGCCTTTGATGTGGAGCTCAGCACCAAGCCAGCAAGGATTCCCCCCGTATACCCCATTTTTAGTGAGTATAGCTCTCATTGTGTTTTTGTGTTGTGCGTGGTAGCTCCAGCTGGAATAAAAATTATTTGTCGAACTGCTTTGTCCAGTCTGGTGCCTTGATCCTTGGGTTAAGTTCGGGTCTTCCGTGACAACGCCTACCATTGATTGAGATAAAAGCAACAAATTCTGGAGAGATTTGCATCTCAAAGAATCTCTGAAGAAGCAAGGGCTCAATTTAACTGCCCTATAGTTTAGGAGGAGATCGTAGGAGCACTTAAGCAACTTAAGACACTTAAGGCTCCGGGACCGGATGGATATTCGGCCTAATATTGTAAATAAAAGGGTCTCAGAAATGTCTCCATACCTAGTAAAAGTATATAATCTCATATTAACCAAAAAGCTGTGTCCATCCGGCTTTGGATCATCCATTATCAAGCTGATTCTCAAGAAAGATAAAGAACCTGATGATCCGGCTTCATATCGCCCTATCTCGTTACTAAATTTAGACTACAAAATTCTTGCAGTCACATTGAAGCTCCTGGTCCTGGTGTGGTTCATCTTGATCAGACGGCTTTTGTTTTGGGTTGACACTCTGTCACTAACATTAAGTAACTTCTTACCTTTATTCAATATTATGGTCTATTTAGTAGCCCCTTCTCAGCAATTAACACTCATGTCTCGACCTGTGACCTGAGCTTGGATGCAGAAAAGGCTTTTGATATTATTGCATGTTCTCACTTGTTTCAAACACTGCCTGGTTTTGGGATGGGAGGAAATGTGATATGTACAGTATCCCCAGTCCACCACTGCTATATTTGCCAACAGGGTATTTTTCCAGTCTTTTTTGTTAGGCGAGCTACTAGACAAGTGTGTCCACTATCACCATTACTCTTTGACTTGGCTATAGATCCATTGGTCATTTGGGAGATACTTTAGGGTCTGAGGATTGTGCCCTCAAGCTTTATATGCAGATGACTTGTTGTTATTCTGCCAGAATCCATACAGACAAGTTATCATCATGCAATCTGACAGACTTCCGAAGGAGGTCTCAGCCTCCCAGATGTGTGTGTGCGTTTATGGGGGGTATTTAATCTTTTTGCGCTGGTGCGATACGTCAGAGACGGGATATTTGGAAAATCTGAGTTTGTCGATTTGGATTAGGTCCTGCGCTGTGAGCTTTCTTCCATTCGCCGTGCCCTCCGCTCCTTCACGTGCTGAAGGGAAGAGTGTACTGTTCAGGGACCCAACCTGGGCCTGGAAAAAATGGAGGCAAATGTTCAAACTCCCACCTGCCCTTTCCAGACACCTTCCAATGGTGAGTAACCTCGATTTCGCTGCGGGAAGAGAACCTTCAGTCTTCGATAGCTGGGCCCAGAGCGGCATTCATACCGTGGGGGGTTGTGTCATTACCGGCAGCCACATTTTTCCTACATTTTACCAATTTAAAACTTAATATAATTTGCCAAACTCTTAACTTATAGGGATGGAGACGGAGGCTGGCAGGGTCCTGGAAGGTTACGGATGGACAATGTGGTTGGAGGCTGTCGTTACCCCCTGTCACGTACGGCACACCTGTGAGCGGGTGACCTGTGAGTACATGGGACAAGGGTTAATACACACAACTATTGAGCCAAGTCACTTTTCTCCACACATGGACCCTCAAATGACTAATATCTCCCTTCAATCTGTCCCCATATAGCATCTGTCATGACCAGCACACGTGACATATATGCAGCCAGGGCTAATACACATGGCTACCCTAGCCAACTCACCTGTCTCCTCCACAAGGTACTTCAAATGACTTAATACATATGTATAATTATACGATACCGCAAAGGTATTATTAGATGTACGTGCAGAGCCTCTGGTCTCTGTTTATCAAGAAAATGATGCACTTAAGGCATGTGTTTTTCTTTTAATAAATCAGTTCAGTACTATGAAAAAATACTTGTAGCATTTAAAAAATAAATAAAACTCTGAATTACATTTTTAATGTATTATAATGTAACAAGCATGTTGTTTTTACAGCAACCATTTACAAAGTCACATCCCCTTCCTCTTCTGAAACAGGCTCTGGCACACCCCTTTTTGAGCCCTGCCCTCTCTCTAGCAGTGCACCAATTCTATCTAGTGACTGCCTGGTCACATGATCTTCCCCACAGAACTTTGCATCTTTGGTCCTCTTCTGCTGCACTGACAGCCATTTAGTGAACCCCCGAGCCAAATCTTCGCCGATCGATCAGTAACTTAGCTAATTACTTATCATTGTGAGGATTGTATTGATCACATATTAAAGGGAAATAAAACGGCAGCTTGGACTGCTGCTTTAACAAAAGCTCTGTTGTAGCAAAATGTGTTTGAAAATGTAAATGACTCTCTTCAAAGCATGCAACGGTTCAATCAGAGCCCAAAGTATTACTTATTAAAGGTTAGCTGTAATATTCAAAAATGCAGTGCTTAGATTACAGAAAGAGATTATTACTAGAACATATAGTTATAATAAATGCAGACCGTTGAATCTAACTTAGGTGAGCGTGTAAAATTGATCAGATCTTTACCCAAAGGGTCTTGAGTGGAAATTGAGATTTCTGACCAGACTAGACCCCTACCTGGAACTGACACTCCTGCCTGTCGCTAACTCTGGAACGCCTGCCTGTCGCTAACTCTGGTACTCCTGCCTGTCACTAACTCTGGAACGCCTGCCTGTCGCTAACTCTGGTACTCCTGCCTGTCACTAACTCTGGTACTCCTGCCTGTTGCTAACTCTGGTACTCCCACTAGAACTAACAAACAGTTCCCTCCCCACCTTTATACCCCATGATGACATTATGCATGCACATAGGGAAGGGCACTGGCATGTGCTTCCAGCACTACCCAGCCCCCTGATTGGTGGGTTAACTGCAACATACATTTAGTTACATGGAAAGGTCACATGAAACTTTGCAACATTCCCTCCTGAGCACAGAGTTAACCCCGCGTCCCTGAAGTGCTGGAACCAAGCTACACAACACATTATATCAGCCCAATGTGGGATACAGTGTATATATATATATATATATATATATATATATATATATATATATACACACACACACACACACATTTTATGGACAGGTAGGGGTAATTATGCGGGATTAACCTTTATTCAAAGCAGCCACATGTACCCCTACTTTCACAATCAATGCTTGTATTTTTTTAGACAATTTGTAACCAACTCGTGTGCCAGATTGATTAAAATACTTCATAATTTCTGCCAAATTTGTAACCCTTTGAGGCCCCCCCCCCACCCCCCGAGTCCCTACTGATTTTAAATGGCCATTCGCAGCCTACAGTGAAACGGTGGGAGAAATCCTGGGTATATATTGGCTTTGTGATGGTGCCAGCACACCGTGGGAGCTCTGTGTGTACCAATTGCTGCAGCTGTACTTCGAAAAAGGGAGCTTCGGTACCGCTGTGCTTCGGTACCGCTGTGCTTCGGTACCGCTGTGCTTCGGTACCGCTGTGCTTTGTAGCCGTTGAGGGTCCCCTCTGACGGGCGGCGCTCGAACGCTCGATCACGTCCTGACTGTAACTAGCAGCTACGGCTGCCGCACGCACTCTCCGCAATCCTCGACCGAACCTGAACGTACTCAGGTCCGCGCAGATCTCATAATGGTCGCCCCACAGCGTTATGATGACAAATAATACATGGTTACAAATACAGTTACATAAGTGAACAGGGTAGACATTATATACAAGACATTGCAGGAACAATTAAAGATAATATATATTATAGGCGTATGTAACAGTTACAGACCAGATTAAAATGTGAGACAGCTTTAGTTTTGAAAGAACTTAGACTGGTGGCGGCTGTGAGAGTCTCTGGTAGGTAGTTCCAGTTTTGGGGTGCACGGTAAGAGAAGGAGGAGCGGCCGGATACTTTGCTGAACCTTGGGACCATGAACAGTCTTTTGGAGTCAGATCTCAGATGATAAGTGCTGCGTGTGGTAGGGGTGAGGAGCTTGTCCAGAAAGTATTTGAAGGCAAGACAGGAAAGATGAACTTTGCGCCTAGACTCAAGTGATGACCAATCTAGTTCTTTGAGCATTTCGCAGTGATGTGTGTTGTAGAAAAAGGTGAGGGGTACAATGAACTGTACTCCAAAGAAAATTCACTTAAATGCACACTACCTATATTTAAAATGTAACCTTTAATGTCATATGTAAAAAAAAAGGGGTGATGTAGAATAGCGCTAATGAGGTATTGATGATGAATAAACTCTAATTAAAAGCAACCCCTATGGGGTCTGAGGCAGCTTGGTGCCGAATAGGCGAATGTAACCTGTCCTTCCTGGGCTGAGAAGTTGAATTAACCGCAACGTGCCCCCAAAAAGCCGTGCTCCTCGAAACCGGAAGTGACATCACCGGATGTCAAAAACCGGATACTCCGTCACAGGTAGGCGGGACTCTCGGCGGGATTTTCGAGCGGAGGTTCTTCTTAATTCTGGAGCCCAGGAAGGACAGATTACATTCGCCTATTCGGCGCTCATTGCTTGTGTTCTAGAGCCATCTTGTGAGTAGCTGTCCAGTTTTACTCTACCGGATTGGCTCGATTAGTGTTTCATCGTCCCAGATTTTATTATTTTATAGTTGTATTAAACAATTTTTATTTTCAGCTTTGCGTTTGTGAGTCTTGTCTGTGCTGGTTTGTGAGTCTATGTCTGTTATTTGTTGTTAGCTGTGTTGCACTAAATTCTGTTTTTTCTCATTCCATGTTCCATATCAAACGGAGGACATCACATCTGGTCATCACTTGATTATAAGATTGCATCATTGGGACTTGAACTCTTTAATGTCATATACTTAAAACATATATTACCAAAGAAAATGTGTGATAACTATTAAAAATAAATTAATTAAAGTCACTCGTGCTACCAAGAAAGCCTCTCATGTGTAGATACTAAAATGTACCATTGAGACTGGAGTATTAGAGGCTACAAAAGGTGCACACAGCCAGGGTGAGCAAACAAGCCCCCCACTTCACTAGTTAGCCCGATAAGCTAGTAAATATAGTAGCAGCAGGGATGGTACACCATATAGCTTAGAATAGATGGTACATCCAAGTGTTCAGTCCCAAGATACCCCAGAAATCATTATCCGAGCTACTACACAGGGGGTTACATATTCGTTACACCCCCTGCTTTTCATTTGACTGGTTTATTCTTTGTCTTCCCCTAAATGGAGAAGAGGTGCAGGAGAATCTATTGAACTTTAGTATATACATTCTAGTTACGAAAATAAGCAAGTTTAAAAATATAACAAAAATCAGTGAACCAAGATGTTTGGCCAAGTTATCTAGTTTGGGACCTTCCCCTCAGTGTTATTTCAATGCGCACACTTTATGGTTTATAAATTTGTACCAGACGATCTGCACTATTGGTTGTTCATTTCTATCTCTATGAGGATCCCCTGACCCCTACATTCCAATATCCGATTACTACACGAGACACCTATCTCTTCAGTCCCAGACGAACCTCAGAGCTCCTTTCAGAGAGAGTAGGTGTCTCTGATATGCCTACATTTCTTTGGGACATGTGAGTAGCCGTTTCTTTAACGGCCATATACCAATCCTTCCATCGGAACGTATGACACCGTTTTTTGTTATTCCTCTTTTTTTACAAGTGAACCTGCGCTCCCCTGTACCGAAGCTTTCACTGCCATTAATACACTTTGCCCCTAGGAGGGATTGACCACTTAACCATGTCACTACCATTAATACACTTTGTCCTAGGAGGGAGTGACCCCTTAACATGTCACTGGCCTTAACACTTTGGCCCCTAGGAGAAGACTGACCCCTTAAATATGTCACTGCCATAGTAACTTTGTCACTAGGCAGAGACTGACCCCTTAACCATGTCCCTGCCATTATACACTTTGCCCTAGGAGAGACTGACCACCTTAACCATGTCACTGCCATTAAGTACACTTTGCCCCTAGGAGGGACTGACCCCTTAACCATGTCACTGCCTTTAGTACACTTTGCCCCTAGGAGGGATTGACCACTTAACCATGTCACTACCATTAATACACTTTGTCCTAGGAGGGAGTGACCCCTTAACCATGTCACTGCCATTAATACACTTTGCCCCTAGGAGAGACTGACCCCTTAAATATGTCACTGCCATTAGTACACTTTGTCCCTAGGAGAGACTGACCCCTTAACCATGTCACTGCCATTAATACACTTTGCCCCTAGGAGGGACTGACCCCTTAACCATGTCACTGCCTTTAGTACACTTTGCCCCTAGGAGAGTCCTCCTAGGGGCAAAGTGTATATGGCAGGACATGGTTAAGGGGTCGTCTCTCCTAGGGACAAAGGATCAATGGGCCAGTGATATTTAGGGTCAGTCTTCTCCTAGGGGCAAAGTGTATTAATGGCAGTGACATGGTTAAGGGGTCAAGTCTTCCTAGGTACAAGTTACTATGGCAGTGAGCATATTTAAGCGGGTAGTCTTCCTAGGGCAAAGTGTACTAAAGGAGTGACATTGGTTAAGGGGTCGTCCCTCCAGGGCAAAGTGTACTAATGGCAGGACTGGTTAGGTGTCAGTCTCTCCTAGGGGGCAAAGGTACTGATGGCAGGGACATGGTTAAGGGGGTCAGTCTCTCCTGGACAAAGTGTTACTAATGCGAGCTGATGACATATTTAAGGGGTCAGTCTCTCCTAGGGGCAAAGGTATTATGGCGTGACAGTGGTTAAGGTCACTCCCTCCTAGGACAAAGTGGTAATTATGGTAGTGACATGGTTAAGTGGTCATCCGTCCTAGGGACAAGTGTACTAAAGGCAGTGACATGGGTTACGGGGTCAGTCCCTCCTAGGGGCAAAGTGACTACTGGCAGTGAACATGGTTTAAGGTGGTCAGTCTCTCCTAGGGCAAAGTGTATGATTGCAGGGACATGGGTTAAGGGTTCAAGTCTCTCCTAGGACCCAAAGTGTCTAAGATGGCAGTGACATATTTAAGGGGTCCGTCTTCTCTAGGGGCAAAGTGTATTATGGCACAGTGACATGTTAAAGGGGTCAATCCTCCTAGGCAAAGTGTATTAATGATAGTTGACATGGTTTAAGTGGTCATCCATCCTAGGGGCAAAGTGTATTAATGGCAGTGAAGCTCGGTACGGGAGGCGCAGGTTCACTGGTTAAAAAAGAGGAATAACAAAAACGCGGTGTCTAGTGTCCGTGGAAGGATTGGTTATATGGCACCGTTAACGAGAACGGCTACTCTACATGTCCCACCAAAGAAATGTAGGCATATCAGAGACACTTTACCCTCTCTCTGAAAGGAGCTCTGAGGTTCGTCTGGGACTGAAGAGATAGGTGTCTCGTGTAGTTAATCGATATTGGATGTAGGGGCAGGGATCCTCATAGAGATAGAAATGAACACCAATAGTGCAGACTCGTCTGGTACAATTTATAAAGCCATAAAGTGTGCGCATTGAAATAACACTGAGGGGATGGTCCCAAACTAGAATAACTGGCACAACATCTTGGTTCATATTTTTTGATTTTTTTTAAACTTGCTTAGTTTCGTACTAGAATGTATATACTCACAGGTTCATAGTTCTCCTGCAACCTCTTCTCTCATTTAGGGGAAGCAAAAGAATAAACCATCAACTGAAAGCAGGGGTGGTGTAACGAATATGTAACCCCGTGTATGGGTATCTCGGGATAATGATTCATGGGGTAGTCTTGGGATCTGAACCTTGGATGTACCATCTATTCTAAGCTATATGGTTGTACCACAGCCCGCTGCTACTATTTTACTAGCTATCGCTAACTATGAAGTGGGGGCTTGGTTGCTCACCGGTCTGGTGTGCACCTTTTGTAGCCTCTAATACTCCCAGTCTCCACGACCCCTTAACCATGTCACTGCCTTTAGTACACTTTGCCCCTAGGAGAGACTGACCCCTTAAATATGTCACTGCCATTAGTACACTTTGTCCCTAGGAGAGACTGACCCCTTAACCATGTCACTGCCATTAATACACTTTGCCCCTAGGAGAGACTGACCCCTTAACCATGTCCCTGCCATTAGTACACTTTGTCCCTAGGAGGGACTGACCCTTTAACCATGTCCCTGCCATTAGTACACTTTGCCCCTAGGAGAGACTGACCCCTTAACTCAAAGGTGCACAAACTGGGGGGCGCGAGATTTTTCTGCGTGGGCGGTTGCAGAGGCGCCGCGCTCTTCCCCAAGGTATTTAAATTAAATGCCGGGGGATCACGTGAGGCCCCCGCAACTTCACTTACCGGTGTGACGCGTCGCCGTGGCAACACGGCGTCAAATGACGCCGCAGGGTCATGTGAAGTGACGTCACATGACTCCGCGGCGTCATTCGATGCCAGTTGCCATGGCGACGTGACGTCACAAGACCCCGGCTAAAGAGGCAAGGGGGGCGCGAGCGTGGGGGGTGGAGCAGGCAAGGGGGGCGCTGCTCAAATAGTTTGCGAACCCCTGCCCCCCTAACCTCTGCCCCCCTTCAGCTATACAAAGTGTAACCACAAGGGGGCATCAGATGATCTAAGGATTGTGGCTCAATTACATTGCTCCTGGTGCACACACCCGTTAGGCGTTTAATTGACGCCCGTCATTAAGGAAGTCTGACTAATTACATTGCTATCCAAGTGCCCTTGTACCCTGGGCACTTGGCAAACTGGAATTCAATCCACAATCTCCCACTTCCAAGACAGGTCGGCGGAAAACGTCTTATCAAAGCCTCCCGGCTGCGAAACCAGGCGCGGCGACAAACAGCACCAGATTTGTGGATTAACCCCTTCCGAGCCACAGGCGAGGGCATGTCCACGGCCGGGGAGGGAACAGGGTGGGGGGAATAATAATGAGGATACCTGTTCCTTACCTGTAATTAGGACGGGAGGAGTGTCCCAGGGAGGTGTGGGACAGTGCCTTCCTGTCACCTGCCTGTGACAAACAGGACAGGAATGACCGGGGCATCCAGCACACAGGCTGGGATCACGCACAGCTCTGTAGTAATCCAGGGGATCCTCTGACCCTGCCCCCCCCCCCCCCCCCCGCGCCGATGCTAGTTACGAATAAGCAAGTTTTAAAATATACCAACAAATCAGTGAAACCACAGTTGTTTGGCCAAGGTACTAGTTTGGGACCTCCCTCAGTGTTATTTCAATGCGCACACTTTATGGTTTATAAATTTGTACCAGACGATCTGCACTATTGGTTGTTTCTTTTATCTCTATGAGGATCCCTGACCCCTACATTCAATATCGAATTACATACACGGACACCTATCTCTTCAGTCCCAGACGACCTCAGAGCTCCTTTTCAGAGAGAGTAGGTGTCTCTGATATGCCTACATTTCTTTGGGGACATGTGAGTACCGTTTCTTTAAACGGCCATATACCAATCCTTCCATCGGACACGTATGACACCGTTTTTGGTTCTTCCTTTGTTACAAGTGAACCTGCGCTCCCCTGTACCGAGCTTTCACTGCATTAATACACTTTGCCCCTAGGAGGGATGACCACTTAAACATGTACACTAACATAATCACTTGTCCTAGGAGGGAGTGACCCCTTAACCATGTCACTGCCATTAATACACTTTGCCCCTAGGAGAGAGACTGACCCCTTAAATATGTCCACTGCCATTAGTACACTTTGTCCCTAGGAGAGACTGACCCCTTAACCATGTCCCTGCCATCAGTACACTTTGCCCTAGGAGAGACTGAACCTTAACCATGTCACTGCCATTAGTACACTTTGCCCCTAGGAGGGGACTGACCCCTTAACCATGTCACTGCCTTTAGTACACTTTGCCCAGGAGGGATGACCACTTAACCATGTCACTACCATTTAATACACTTTGTCCTGGAGGGAGTGACCCTAACCTGTCACTGCCATTAATACACTTTGCCCCTAGGAGAGGCTGACCCCTTAAATATGTCACTGCCATTAGTACACTTTGTCCTAGGAGAGACTGACCCCTTAACCATGTCCCTGCCACGTACACTTTGCCCCTAGGAGAAGACTGACACCTTACCATGTCACTGCCATTAGTACACTTTGCCCTGGAGGGACTGACCCCTTAAACAGTCACTGCCTTTAGTACACTTTGCCCTAGGAGAGACTGACCCCTTAAATAGTCACTGCCATTAGTACACTTTGTCCCAGAGAGACTTGACCCCTTAACCATGTCACTGCCATTAATACACTTTGCCCTAGGAGAGACTGACCCCTTAAATATGTCACTGCCATTGTACACTTTGTCCCAGGAAGAGCTGACACCTTAACCATGTCACTGCCATTAATACACTTTGCCCCTAGGAGGGACTGACCCCTTAACCATGTCACTGCCTTTAGTACACTTTGCCCCTAGGAGAGACTGACCCCTTAAATATGTCACTGCCATTAGTACACTTTGTCCCTAGGAGAGACTGACCCACTTAACCATGTCACTGCATTAATACACTTTGCCCCTAGGAGAGACTGACCCTTAACCATGTCCTGCCATTAGTACAACTTGTCCCTAGCGGGACGACCCTTTAACCATGTCCCTGCACCATTAGTACCTTTGCCCCTAGGAGAGACTGACCCCTTAACTCAAAGGTGCACAAACGGGGGGGCGCGAGATTTTCTGCTGTGGGCGGTTGCAGAGGCGTCCGCGCTCTTCCCAAAGATTATTTAAATTAAATGCCCGGGGATCAAGTGAGGCCCCCGCAACTTCATTACCGGTGACGCGTCGCGTGGCAAACACGGCGTCAAATGACGCCGCAGGGTCATGTGAAGTGACGTCACATGACTCCGCGGCGTCCATTCGAGCCAGTTGCCATGGCGACGTGAGTCACAAGACCTCCGGCTAAAGAGGCAAGGGGGGGCGGCGAGCGTGGGGGTGGAGCAGGCAAGGGGGGCGCTGCTCAAATGTTGCGAACCCCTAGCCCCTAACCTCTGCCCCCCTTCAGCTATACGTGTAACCACAGGGGGCATCAGATGATCTAAGGATTGTGGCTCAATTACATTGCTCCTGGTGCACACACCCGTTAGGCGTTAATTGACGCCCGTCAGTGAAAGTGTGACTAATTACATTGCTATCCAAGTGCCTTGTGACCCTGGCACTTGGCGCAAACTGGAATTCATCCAAATCTCCACTTCCAAGACAGGTCGGCGGAAACGTCTTATCAAAGCCTCCGGTGCGAAACCAGGGCGGCGACAAACAGACCAGATTTGGGATTAACCCTTCCGACCACAGGCGGAGGGCATGTCCACGGCGGGGGAGGGAACAGGTAGGGGGGGAATATAATGAGGATACCTGTTCCTTACCTGTAATTAGGAGGGAGGAGTGGTCCCAGGGAGGTGTGGGACAGGTGCCTCCTGTCACCTGCTGTGACAAACAGGACAGGAATGACCGGGCATCACACACAACGGCATGGGATCACGCACACAGTCTTGTAGTAATACAGGGATCCTCTGACCCTGCCCCCCCCCCCCCCCCCCCCCCCCCCCAGAAAGCAATATGGAACCTGGCTTACCTAAGGGGGAAAACGCAGCTGCCTCCTTAAAGGTACAGTCCAGAAAGGAGAAGCCATCTTTAATTCTTGGCACCTTTTTTCTGCTCTCTGCAGAGATTCTTCCTTTTCTTTTTAAATGCGGACAGCAGGTTATGTAGTTATGTGTATAACGCAGGGGCCAACTGCAGTTCTCAAGCCCCCCCCACAGCTCAGGTTTTCAGGATATCCCTGCTTCAGCACAGGTGACTCAATCAGTCCCTGCTTCAGCACAGGTGGCTCAATCAGTGGCTCAGTCGAAGACAGCCTCTGATGGAGTCACCTTTGCTGAAGCTGGGTTATCCTGAAAACCTGATCCGTTGGATGGGGGAGGCTTGAGGACTAGAGTTGGGATAACGGACGCGGTGAGCTCTGGGTTTGCGGTCTATTTGTGACGTTCTTGGTGTGTGACGCCTGTCAGAGCCACGTGCTGCAGCAGTGGGGTCCCTGCGGTCCCCCCTCTCCTCCGCCCTGTGGGATTCTGGGTGATATTACGCCACGTTTTCCCGGCAGTAACCTCGTCCCCTCGTTCCTGTCAATACAATGTTTTTGCAGCAAAAGAGAAAAAACGGACGAACCCCGAATCCTAAATATGTTCTCCTTTCTGGGCGTCCTTAACTCCTTCCCTGCCAGCAACGCATTGCAGAGCGATATACCGAAAACATGCAGAGCGATGTAATAACCTGCGGAGCAATATACTGATAACATGCAGAGCTATATAATAACTGCGGGATGGCAATCATACTGAAACATGCAGAGCTATATAAAACTGCGGACAATTTACCTCTAACATGCAGAGCTTTATACCTGCGGAGAAATTACCTCTAACTGCAGAGCTAATAATAACCTGCGGAGCAAGCAATAATGATAACATCAGAGCGATACATAAACTGCGGAGCAATACTGAACATGCAGACGCTATATAATAAACCTGGGAGCAATATAACTTAACATGCAGAGCTATCTAAAACCTGCGGAGAAATCTACCTCTAACATGAGGAATATAATCCATTGCAGGAGCAATATACTGATAACATGCAGAGCTATATAATAACCTGCGGAGCAATATACTGAACATGCAGAGCTATATAATAACCTGCGGAGCAATATACCTCTAACATGCAGAGCTATATAATAACCTGCGGAGAAATATACCTCTAACATGCAGAGCTATATAATAACCTGCGGAGCAAGCAATAGACTATAACATGCAGAGCTATATAATAACCTGCGGAGAAATATAAACTGCAGAGCCATATATAATAACCTGCGGAGCAACTATACCTCTAACATGCAGAGCTAGTTCATAACCTGCGGGAGAAAGGGAGAAAGAATATACCTCTAACATGCAGAGCTATATAATAACCTGCGGAGCAATATACCTCTAACATGCAGAGCTATATAATAACCTGCGGAGCAATATACCAAAAACATGCAGAGCTATATAATAACCTGCGGAGCAATATACCAAAAACATGCAGAGCGATATAACCCACAGAGCAATATACCTCTAACATGCAGAGCGATATATAATAACCCGCGGAGCAATATACTGATAACATGCAGAGCGATGTNNNNCTTTGGAAAACTGCTGTAACCCTTACAACTGCCAGAGATAGAAACATATCAATCGCAGGGTTATTATATCGCTCTGCATGTTATCATATATTGCTCCGCAGGTTATTATATCGCTCTGCATGTTATCAGTATATTGCTCCGCAGTGATCTTATATCGCTCTGCATGTTATCAGTATATTGCTCTGCAGGTATTATATACGCTGCATGTTAGAGGTAATTGCTCCGTGGGGTTACATATTCTCTGCATGTAGAGGTATATATCCAGTTGGTTATTAAGTCGCTCTGAGTTATCAGTATATTGCTCCGCGGGTTATTACATCGCTCCTGCATGTTATCAGTATAATTGCTCCCGCGGGTTATTATATCGCTCTGCTGTTATCATTATTGCTCCGGGGTTATTATACTGATAACATGCAGAGCGATATAATAACCCGCGGAGCAATATACCTCTAACATGCAGAGCAATATAGTAACCCACGGAGCAATATACCTCTAACATGCAGAGCTATATAATAACCTGCAGAGCAATATACTGATAACATGCAGAGCGATATAATAACCTGCGGAGCAATATACTGATAACATGCAGAGCGATATAATAACCTGCGGAGCAATATACTGATAACATGCAGAGCGATATAATAACCTGCGGAGTGATATGTTTCTATTCTCTGGCAGTGTAAGGGTTACAGCAGTTTTCCGATTATATACAAATATTCTGATTTCTATAAATGATTACGTTATTACAATAACGCGTCTGTCCAATAAGATTTCCAGGCGCCAGATCCCTGACCTGAAGAGCTCACAGTCTAATTTGTGTTGGCGTTTGAGACCCAGGGCGAGAAATTGACCGGTCTGATGTCACAGAGCTGTGGCAGTGGGTCGTCAGCTGTGCCTTCCCACTTCAGAGGCCAGTATCTTTTAGAACTAAGAAGACATCTTTTCTCTGCAGGGATACAGGGTTTCTCCCTCACACCAGACCAGGGGGTCTCCGTGTCCGAGCCCTCGGCTAGAAGCTCCGGACGGACAGCTGACCATGTCCACGGACACGGGGTGGCCGGACTTGCCCAGCCACTGTACCACTGGTGTGATGAGTGATGGGAGAGTTTTCTTCATCAAGTGAGTGGACAAATACCGCAGGGGGAGGCAGTGTGCTTAGGTAACTTAACCCTTAAATTGCCAGGGGCACCTGCCGGCCGCGCCGGGAGCGAAGGGGTTAAAACGAATCATTTGATTTCTAATTATATCATGAAGATTTCCAACTCCCACCACGGAAATGTTATCAAACGGCAGAAGTTTGTTTAAAAAAATAAATAAAAAAATAAGAGTAAAACAAAGATAAATAATAGAAATAACAGGCTACCAACTTTATTTAGAAGCACTCCTCGGAGTGTACTGTACCTTTAAAAAAAAAAAAGGAATCGTTCTGATTGGGCTTGTACTTTTTATTACGTTTAATTAGAATTAAAACCCTGTCACATTTTCACATTGACAACGCCCCGTGTCAAAGCAAAGTACACACAGGAGGAAGCCACAGACTCCAGCGCTGAATTATTTATGAACATGCTAATAACTGCTCTATTGTTATTTATAATAAGAATTCAATGTTGATAATGCATAGCAGTTTGCTGGAAACCCAAACCGTCCGCTCACTTTGCTTGGGTTGTATGTACCCCAAATCGCGTAAACCCGGGTGGAGGGGGGGTTCAATTCCAGTCCTCAAGACCCCCCAAAAGGTCAGGTTTTCAGGATATCCATGCTTCAGCACATGTGGCTCTTTGACTGAGCCACTGATTGAGCCACCTGTGCTGAACCAGGGATATCTTGAAATGATTGAGCCACCTGTGCTGAAGCGGGGATACGCTAAAAACCTGACCTGTAGGGGGGGGGGGTGTCTTGAGGACTGGGGTTGAGAACGCCTGCCTTAACCCTTCGCGCCTCCTCCCGTTGATTTGTGAGGGGTTTCAGGGTCAGATTGGGGCAGGGCAACTGTGACAAGCAAGTGACACACGTCTCCCATTCTCTCTGCAGCGATGACACCGAGACAACGTCCTGGTGTCACCCGGAAACCGGGGACCCCGTCCAGACAGGACAAGGGGGCAGCAGCGGTGAGAAGCTCCCCCCCTAGACCCCTCCATCCATTGTCCTCATACTTTTATACAGATCCCACAGATACAATACAGGGATAAGAGAAGCACACATTCAAGGAACAGCCGGGGGCCCCCGGAATCTTTGTCCTCAGAGCTTACAATCTAATTAGTTGCCTGGGAGTACGAGCTCTGCTCTGGGACAGTGTGCAGTGACACAGACGTGAGTGTTGTGTTGTGTGTAGAAGAAGCGTGCCCATGATGCAGGGTGCTGTGGGTATGTCTGTCTGTGTGTGGTGTGTACACATGCCTGAGTGTGCAATTGTGTTTCTTGAACTTTCTGTGTGTGTATTTGTGTGGGAGTGCGTGTGTGTTGAGTGTTGGTGGTTCTCATTGTGCTGACACAATATTTTCTCTGGGTGTTGCAGGGTTACCGTGCGGCTGGGAATCTGGTTACACACCCGAGGGGTCTGAGTTTTATATCAAGTAAGTGAGAAATGAGCAGCATTCTGACAGCAGCTTCTCAACGTGGTACAGGGAAAGAGGGGCTCACTCAGTGTGTCAGTGACACACACACACACACACACACACACACACACACACACACACACACACACACACACACACACACACACACAGAGGGGTTCCGTCAGTGTGTCAGTGTCACACACACAGGAGAGGGGCTCCCTCAGTGTGTCAGTGTCACACACATATATGAGGGGTTTCCTCAGTGTGTCAGTGTCACACAAACACAGGAGAGGGGCTCCCTCAGTGTGTCAGTGTCATACACACAGGAGAGGGGCTCCCTCAGTGTGTCAGTGTCACACTTACACAGAAGAGGGGCTCCCTCAGTGTGTCAGTGTCACACACACAGAAGAGGGGCTCCCTCAGTGTGTCAGTGTCACACACACAGAAGAGGGGCTCCCTCAGTGTGTCAGTGACACACACGCAGGAGAGGGGCTCCCTCAGTGTGTAAGTGTCACACACACATATATGAGGGGTTTCCTCAGTGTATCAGTGACACACACACAGGAGAGGGGCTCTCTCAGTGTGTCAGTGTCATACACACAGGAGAGGGGCTCCCTCAGTGTGTCAGTGTTACACACACAGGAGAGGGGCTCCCTCAGTGTGTAAGTGTCGCACACACAGGAGAGGGGCTCCCTTAGTGTGTCAGTTTCGCACACACAGGAGAGGGCCTCCCTCAGTGTGTCAGTGTCGCACACACTGAGGGGCTCCCTCAGTGTGTCAGTGTCGCACACACAGGAGAGGGCCTCCCTCAGTGGTGTAAGTGCACACACAAGAGAGGGCTCCCTCAGTGTTGTCAGTGGTCGCACACCAGGAGAGGGGCTCCCTTAGTGTGTCACGTTTCGCACACACAGGAGAGGGCCATCCCCAGTGTGTCAGTGTGTCGCACACACTGGGGGCTCCTCGTGTGTCAGTGTCGCACAGCATCTAGAGGGGTCTCCCTCAGTTGTCGTCAGTTCACACCCAGGGCGCCGACAGGGGGGGGGAGAATCCGGGACAATGCGTCCGGGGCCCTGTGGCTGCGAGGAGCCCGACTGCCGGTCCTGCTTGTTTGTCGCGCCCGGAGTGTGGTATGTAGTTACAACATCGTGATATTCGTTAGAAAAAAGATGCTGTGTTCGCCACGTTAGCCCACCCATACACAACATATATAGTGCATATATACAGTAACTCAAGTTCCCCACGATGCACGTGCCACAAGGACCACCTTATTTGATTAATTTCTATTTAGATTTTTCTACTCAAACTAATTAGGGTCATTTAAGTTCAACTCTTTGTGGCACCACAGTGGTAAGCTGCTGACTCCTGTGCCCTGGGGTTCAACTTGCATCACCGGTTGCCTGCCCCACCAAGTTTAATGTCCTGTTATTCCTCCCCCCTCCAGGGCGCGAAGAAACCGGAGCTCACCCATAATCATCTTCTGCATCGCTGGTCAGTGTGACCATCCGACCCAAATATCTGGTGTGGGCGGTTTATATATAAGAGAAAATGTCCCTCACTGCAAATAAGAACGTATAAAGATACATTAATTTAATTAACACATATCGTGGCTATCCGAACAGTAACACGAAATATGATATTTTGAGCGAAACCACCCATTGTCAAGCTCCCAATATTAATATGTATGTATGTATGTTTGTATATCCTGTATGTGTAGCATACACACACCCACACACACACGACACACACACGCACCCACAAAACACCCACACACACAACACACCCACACACCCCACCAGCACAACACACACACACACACACCCCACACCACACACTAGGCCCATGTTACTGATCTGTCCGGCGCATGGAAAGATTTACCCCCTGCCTATCCCTTATATATCAACTTACACTACATAGACTAATAGGGACATATAGACTCATACACTGATAGATCCTATACAACTGTTAACCTCCATTACAGAGTTTTCATAGATTTAGTTTTATATATATATATATATTCATATATTCATTCATACATACATTCATACATACAGAAAACAATTTTACATAAATATAGAAGTATATGCACACACTAATAAATAGAAATATATGCAAATATGTATATATAGAAGTGTGTGTGTGTATACTGTATATATATGTAAGTGTATGTATGCATGTATATGTGTGTGTGATATATGAGAGGTCCAAAACAAATCTGCAGCACTCACCAAATTTTGTCAATAGTAAATCTGTTTAATGGCACAAACATCACAGAAAACACACACACACACACCATACATACATTCATACATACAGAAAACAATTTTACATAAATATATATACACACACACACATCTATATATACATATTTGCATATATTTCTATTTATTAGTGTGTGCATATACTTCTATATTTATGTAAAATTGTTTTCTGTATGTATGAATGTATACATGCACACACACACACACACACACTAGGCCATGTGACTGAGCTGTCAGGCAGTGAGAAGATTTAACCCCTGCCTATCACTGTATATATCCTATACACTATAGACTATAGACTATAGACTATACACTGTATATATCCTATACACTGTATCCATATACAGATGTGTGCAGAGATTTAGTTTTATATATATATATATATTGGTGAGGTAGAGGTAAGAGATGTGACAGTAGGTGGGGGGGGACGATGAGGGACAGATGTGCAGTAGGTAGGTGGGGGGGTGAGGGAGATATGTGACAGTGGGTGGGGGGGGAGATGAGGGACAGATGTGACAGTAGGTGGGGGGGTGAGGGCAGAACGATGTGACCTAGCGTGGGGGGGTGAGGGAGAGATGTGAACAGTAGGTGGGGGGGTGATGGAAATGCTGACAGTAGGTTGGGAGGGAGTGAGGAGAGACTGTGACAGTTGGGTGGGCGGGGGGTGGAGACGGGAGAGATGTGACAGTAGGTGGGGGGGGTGGGAGTGTGGAGAGGATACGAGACCTTGTGACGAGGTGGTCGAGGGGGTGCGACATGGGGGGGTGAGGGAGAGATGTGTACAGTAGGTGGGGCGTAGGATAAGTGCTTAGTTGGGGGAGAGAGATGTGACAGTAGGCGTGGGGGGGGTGAGGGAGAGATGTGACAGTAGGTGGGGGGGGGGGGGAGGGAGAGATGTGCAGTAAGGTGGGTGGGTGGGCAGAGGAGATTGTTGTGACAGTAGGTGGGGGGGGGGGGTGGGAGGGGACTAGATGTGACGTCGGTGGGGGGGGTGGGGTGGGGAGAGGGAGGGGTGGAGATGTGACAGTAGGTGGGGGGGTGGTGAGATGAGAGGAGAGGAGGATGTGACAGTAGGTGGTGGGTTGTGAGGGAGAGATTGACAGTAGGTGGGGGGGGGGGTTGAGGGAGGTAATGTGGATCAGTAGTGTGTGGGGGGTGAGGGAGATATGTGACAGTAGGTGGGGGAGCTGAGGGAGAGGAGATGTTGGGACAGTCTACGTGGGGGGGTTGAGGGAGATGCCATTTGTGACAGAGGTGGGGGTGGGTGACTGGGTAGGGGGTGAGGGAGAGAGTGAGATGTGTGATTGTGACAGTAGGTGGGGGGTGAGGGAGATGTGACAGTAGGTGGGGGGGTGAGGGAGAGATGTGACAGTAGGTGGGGGGTGAGGGAGAGATGTGACAGTAGGTTGGGGGGGTGAGGGAGAGATGTGACAAGTAGGTGGGGGGGTGAGGGAGAGATGTGACAGTAGGTGGGGGGTGAGGGAGAGATGTGAGAGAGTATAGGTGGCGGTGGGGGGGTGAGGGAGAGATTGTGGTACAGTAGGTGGGGGGCGAGGGAGAGATGTTGTGTGACAGTGTGTGGGGGGTGATGGTGTGATAGATTGGACAGAGAGAAATGGAGAATGACGAAAGACAGAAGGAATAAGAGAGGGGAATGAAAGAATATGGAGGTGGCAGGGAGATTGGGGTGAGGGAGGGGTGCAGGAGGAGGGGGTGCAGGGGGAGGAGGATGAACGGGTAGAGGTGGGTGAGGGGAGAAGTTGGGTGCAGGAGAGTCGGGGTGCAGGGGAGGGATGCAGGGGGAATGTGCAGCGAGGGGGGCGGGTAGAGATATGGGTGGACTGAAGATAAAGGTCGCAGTTAATATATTTAAAGTAGGGGCCCATACCCCTAACTCCCCCCCCCCCCCCCCCACCTATCACATCTCTCCCTCACCTCTCCCTCTTAGTGTGTGTGTATGTGTGTGTGTGTCATATTCGGAGTGACACAGAAAATATCTCTGTGTATTTGCATATATAGTATCCTTATCCATGTCATATCTGATTGTTTATCTGCACACTTCCTGTATGTCAGTGTATAGAACTGCAAACGTGTGTATGTGTATACACCGTTCTACATGCGTGTTCAGGAATGTGACGAACTAGTTCTGAACTAGCAGAGTACGGTGCAGTACTCCGCGTTCCCGTCAGGTAACTGGGGGTTCCCAGTGTGTGGGAGTCTCTGAGGACCTGTGTGCGTTATAAGGACGTGTGTACAGCCAAACTCATATCTGTGCCAACCTCTGCATCCTACTACTGAGCCTGGGAACTATCTCTTATCTCTTCACCGTCATCAGCCCGTGTCTCCCCACTGCTGGATGAAGCCTCCCCAATGGTCTCCCAGGTCCTGTGGTCACAGCCTCTTCTCCACGCTGCTACAACACATTTTGTGATCTCATCCCCCCATCTTTCATCGCCTTAGTCCCTGTATTTCCCCTGGAATCCAGTTGAGTGGCATCTTTGCATATTTGGGGGTTGAGGCCTGGCTTGCCATGCTTGCCTGATCTGCATGGTGGCAAGTCCCATTCCCCCTTTAGCCGGGTATTTTCTTCAAGCTTTCATGGTGTGGTTGAACTCACCAGCACAGTGACATGTCTGCAGGGCCTGAGGGGATGCTATTTAGGCCCACTATACAGGATGTGTGAGCTACAGTGCAGTTAAACAGAACCAGCGCCCCGAAGAGATACTGACAAAATCTTTGGACTCCCGACAATTTTCTCAAAATCGTTTAAATGTCTTGGTCTTTAGCTGTGGGGGAGTGTATGTGACGGAGAAAGAGGGGGAGAGATAATTGGGGGGGGGGGGGGAGGGGTGTTTGTGTGTGTGTGGGTGTGTGTGTGTATATATAAAGGGGGGAGGGAGAGTTTGTTGGGAAACTGAAATAAATCAATAATACAGCATAATTGGGGACGCTCTTCGACAAATACAATTATAATATTTATTTTTATGGGATGTAATTTGTCTTATAAATAATTTTTTTTAATGTGACCCAGTTTCTAGTTATGGAAAGTGTGTGTGTGTGTGTGTGTGTGTGTGTGTGTGTGTATTTTGGGATGTGTCAGCTGCCTCCTCCCCTGAGGCTCTGAGAGCCTCACCTGGGAGTCTCTGAGGACCTGTGTGCGTTTATAAGGACGTGTGTGTGCAGCCAAACGCATATCTGTGCCAACCTCTGCATCCTATTACTGAGCCCGGGAACTCGTTATCTGGGAGAGGAGTCCCTGCCGGTCCCAGGGCACCGAGAGACGGGCACAGCACCCAACAGAACACCTATACATGGCCAGGAATGTATCCTAAAACTCTAACCCCTTCACTGCCCAGATGATAACCCAGAATGTAACCCCCACACTGCCTGCATCGTGTTGCAATGCACCTCCGCTTGTGTATTCTGTGGGATGTTTCCCGTAATTGGGATTTGCACTGGTGTCAGGTTATAGGATGTGCGGGCTGTTTCTATTTATAACACGGTTACTTATTTCTGTGTTGTCATGGAATGGATTGTAAGCTCTTCTGGGCAGGATTCAGGGATGCCCATTCTTCTACACTGTGCCCCGAGGTTTGGTGACCTCTGAACTGATGAGACGTTCCTCTGTATTAACAGTACTAGGATAAGTGTCACTGACACTGACGCATATATATATATATTATTATTAAACTAACACATATTGTGCGTTTTTATGCACATAGAATCACATTGTGTTACAGCTAAGAGACAGCAGCCAACTCTGGGGCGAAAGGTCTAGAAGTGCACCTGTCCTGTTTACTCCCGTGTGGGTACTAGCCTTTGAAGTGTTCCATTCCATCTTGTTTGAGACCCTGCGCCAGCCCTGTTTGATCTCACGGTGCGCCAGGCACTAAACATCAGACTGTAAGCTCTGCGGGGCAGCGGCCGCTGAGCACTGGGCCGGATGCACACGCTGTTGGGTTTTTATCCAGGGAAGTCAGGATGGTGCCAGCTCAGAGTGCCCGGTCAGGGGGAGGTGACTGGGGGGGATACGTTGTGTCCTGATAGCTACCATGGCAACAACTTGCTTATCCTGAATCCTGTCTGTGCAAAATGATAAGAGTTTAAAAAGGCCAGATAGAGAGGGGCAGGGGAAGG